>VXBL01005664.1:41717-125004 GCA_013400195.1 Aramus guarauna | reverse complement strand
GGTGGGTGGGTGGGTGTCCGCGCCGCGCCGCGCCTCACTCACCCAGAAGACGAAGGAGTAGATGATGAGGAGGGTTTTCAGACACGTTATCACGGGTTTGGTCTCCATTCTCCTCGATGCCATAATACTGAGATCCCGGCTGCAGGCTGGGCGCGNCTGGTCGGCACCGCTGAAGCTTCATCTGCCGGGGGGTGACGGCAGGGCACCGGGCTGTGCCCCCAGGGTGAAATTCGCTGCAATATCTCCGGGGGAGAAGGAGCCCGGTTTTGAAAGACTAAGTGAAAGACATTTCGTGTCGTCCCCCCCTGCCGCCCCGGCAGCGCCCTTTCCTCCTGAAGTTGCTCACAGGCGTGACTTGGCCTGCTCAGTTCCTGGGGCAGGTGGGGCTGGAAAGTCGGAGCTGGAAAGGGAATTGCCCGTATGGGAGAAAATATCTTTCAGTGTCATGATGAAAATTTATGTTCATGTTCGAGCCGCAAGGACCTGGAGACCATAGCCAGTACCACAGGCTGAGCAGCGCTTTGCTTACAGCCGTATCGTAGGGGTGAGCCAGGCTGTATCTGAGAGCAAGAGCTCTGCACCGAATCCGTTTGAGGGGCCAGGGCTCCTCCAGCTCTGCACCTCTGACATACCTCTCGTCGGCAGCTCTAGTGCATGTGGTTGCGTTGAGACAGTGGGATTTATCAGCGTTGCCTTTTAAGAGCAGGTCATGAAGCTGGGATGCTGCTGGAGCCTGGTCCCTAACCTTGGCTTCACCTCGGCCTCGTGTCTTAACTCTCTCCTAAAACTAATCTGAACATTGAACCCCAGCCTAAACTGATGGAAAACCTTGTACTTCTGTATGTCTTTGGGACCCTGAGCTTCAACTGGAACAGACCTGGCTCACCTCTGCTGGGCGAGGACGGGCCTCGGGCAGCCACACACCCTGGAGAGAGCCTGCTGCTCGCTATTGTCACTGCAGCTACCAGCCCACCACGAAATCCAGCAAGGGATGGACAGCAGAGATATAACCATATTAGTCCGGGAACGGAACAGGAGCCGACCCTGCAGAGCCCTGGCAGCGGAGCAATGGTGTGGGTCTTGCCAGCTTCCCCCGAGTAGGGATAAAAGAGGCTTGTGGTGTGTCTGCCTTCAAGAAGAGCACGGCCAGAATGGGCGCGCACGTGTCCCTTGGTAGCCTGAACTGCTGCACGAAGCCCGCGAGCAGGTGTGGAGGGAACGCTTCCAAGTTTTCCTTTCTGTAGCTCCTGTTTTGGAGGAGGGTATGCACAGCATGGCCCTCCTAAGTGGTGTGCCTGCACACCCCCCGAAAGCAGTGCTCCAAACTATACCTTTTACTGCATTAAAATTGAAACAAGGTCGATGCCAAGCAACGTATCTCCTCAAGCTACAAAAACAATGTAGTTCGTGCAGCTGAGACATATCAAAACGATAAACCAGACTTTGCCATTCGCGGGACAGTGTTTAAAAACAGAGAGAGAAAAAATGGTGCCTGAGTAAGTGCTTTTGTAATATGCAGAAGTTTTGCCATGAGGACTCCAGCAAGATTTTGCTGGGTTTGACTTATGACTTTAAGAGCTGGTTGTTTTAATGGATAGCCTACTGTTTCCCAAAACAATGAAGGCATTTAAAGGATGCTTGGAGGGGGAGTATTCTGCATGAGAGACTGGGGTTTTTTTAAGCATTCGCTATTTTTGTGGAAAATTCAGATGACAGGTGCATAAATCTTTATTGACTTGGCCATTAAAATGTAAATAAGTGCAGTAACTGCAAAAAATTATATTGACACTAACAACAGTTATAAATATTCACTGTACAAAAATTACAGTAAGATTTTGGACAGAAAATAGCTAAGCAAGAACAGGGGAGATTTACCTTCCTGCCCCTCACACATGGGTTGTAGAAAAGATAAATGCTGCTGTCACAGGCCAGGGGACAATAACCATTTATTTCAGTAGCTGTGGTTGTACCTCCCCTCCCCTTCACTTGTTTTTAAGGAATTGTGGAGCAAAATATACTATCAACTATAATAATTTAAGTATCCAGCCGGCAGAAAGCACGTATGGTTATTTTGGTAGATGCTGATTTTGACAAAGATTCACATTTTTTTGCCAATAGCACGTGATTTTAGGTCATTGCATCTTCTAGCGCCTAATTTGAGATACAGCCCCTGAGTCTTCTCACAAGGATATGTTGGGGATTTAAACTCCATAAATGCCTACAGAGCCTCCTTTTACAATGTCACTAAAACTCAAAGATTCACGCACCAGGGAACTTGCACCAGGGAACCAGAGAGAAAACAGAGGTGCAAGAAGAGAAGTCCACATCAGGAACTATGGTTCCTTCCTCTACAAATGTCAATCCCTACAGGGTCCTGAGAAACAAGATTCAGAGACTCCATGTTATCTCCACCTGAACCTACAGTCTCCTGCTGAGACTGTATTTGGAGGAACAGTGAGTTGCTTTTTGACATTCAGTCAAGTAGCATATACTTTATTGGATGTAGATGCAAATTTTGGACTAAAAATGGGAATGTCTGAATGGATCTGGACGTAAACCTGCCTGGTTACAGCAAATACCATTAAAATATGACCATAGAACCAAGCTGTCAAACATTTTAGGCTTAAGTGGAATCCCCAAACAATAGCTAGCCTTCATATGTGTGTTGGAAACACATTTACCTTTTAAAATTACGTTACCATATTTTTGCAGTTTTGGGAGTGCAGATTTTCACGTGTTTCTTGAGCAAAATCAAAGCAAGTCTTTCTAAAGCAAAATACATTTTCAGTTTGCAGAGTTGAGAATATGATTGCTCTTCACATCTCCCCACAGAGACAACATTGTTGTAGTTATTCAAAACAGGACATTTTTGCCTAGCTGTGTTGTTGGAAAAATATTTCTTTAAAATGCTGGCATTTTGCAGGGATTCTTCTGACAATCGGTGCCCTGAGCTCCTTTTTCTTCAAAATGCACAATAGAGGGAATATCCTCTTTCTTAATAGATCTACCAGCAGCACATCAATCTAGAAAGAGCTCCATCATCCTGCAACAGGAGACCATCTCATTATAGAAAGTGAAAGTGAGGACTTCTGTCCTTACCTGGAGCTGACATTGGTTATTTGGTGGTTAAACAGAAACTTTCTGGGGAAAGTGATGGAAAGATGTAAACAGCCATTGTATCAAGTGTGATAAGGCTTGCACCCTTCTGCAGTTATAACAGGTAGCGAAATGTGGTGCTTTCTTCTCTTCATGCCTGCTCTGGCCTTCCCCAGATTCCCTGTGGGGCTGTTGAAGGTAAAGACTGCAACCTCTGCTCTCCATTACTGGGTATTCAGGTTTATAATCCACACTCGCTTCAGCCTTGCTGGAGAGCAGAGGTTTGAGGGTTTTTTGGCCTTCTCTCCTTCCTTCTCTCTCCATGTTGCCTGCCAGTGGCTGTCCTCATCTGGCAGTACCTGCAGCCTGTGTCAGTCCGTTGCGGAGCAAAGACAATCTTTTTGGCGGGAAGCAGAGGGAAAAATGAAAATCTGATAATTTTGCTGCGCTCAGGTGAGTTCAGGTGGCTCTGTGCAGGTCCCACCAACACCTCCGCGTGGTAACTGGGCTCTAAGCAAGCAGAGCTCTTGCATGGCAGCCAATTCTTTGCGTGGCTGGCAGCTGCACGCTTTTGGCAGGTGCATCAACGGGACCAAGCTGTCAGGCCCAAGTCCCAAAATGTGTTTTCTAAGGAAGCCTCAGGCTTTATATGTCCCCAGGGAAGCCATGGGGGGTACACAGCCGATCTCAGAGAATGGTTTTCCAGAAAAGACCCTGTAAAGAAGCACGTGTAGTGTTGATGATGTCAGCTAAGGTCCATTTACAACCACAGGTGAAGAAGATTCAGTCTCCTGCAGCACAGATATAAGGGAGCAAATGCAGACATTGGCTTTAGTAGTTTAGCAACAGGCATGAGTTAGGATGAAACACAGGTTCAGCTCCAATTCAGTAAAAAAGGCTTGTGGGATGGATCTGCAGTATTGAGAACATAGTGCCACCTCAAACTGATGAGCAAGCGGTATGTGTTTACAGAGGGAGAAGTAGTAATACTAAAAACTTTCTTAGACCTTTTGAGAATGTCTTAGGATGCTTTATAGGAATGCACATCGTGCTTTATCAGTTATGGCCAGCAAATTCAGGCTTTCGGCTTGTGTTAAGCCCAAAAGAGATGTCAGGGGAATAAGAATCAAAAGAAGTAGTTTTAGGAGAGAAAAGTGGTAAAAGGAGTGAATTTTATACCTCTAACAACACAAACTAACCAGTTACAAGATCAAAACTGGTACAGGGATTAACAAAACTGAGGTAAAGTTTACACTCTTGTCGTCCTGGAAGCCAGTTGGCAACTAGATATATCCACTTACCATGTTTATTTTAGTATTGTTTTATAATAATTATTAGAAGATAAAGTAAGGGCTCTGCCGTGCTGTGATCTCCCTCTGGCTCTGGATTGTTCCTTGCTACAGGGACAATGAAATTCTTGATTTTTTGCAGCTTTACTTCTGAAGTTTGAGCAGCTTTGTCCCAAAAGCCAGCCAACTGTGTGGAGGCAGGTGAGAGTGTGTGGTGGAGGGATGTCCTTTTGTCCCATTTATGCCATTCCTGGGCATGTCACATCTGGCTTTTATCAGTGGTGTCGATACAAATATGCTTTTCATAATTTTTCCTATTTCTCAGCAAATACCTTGATTTAAAATAGAAGTTTCCAGCTGTTTTGTAGGCAGGCACTTCTGATGGTTTGTGATGACTTTCCTGATTACTCCAAAGCTGTGCAAAGGGTCCTCTCTGAAGGGAGTGGAATAGAAATACGTTTGTGACTAAGTGTAACTACTATAACAGGATAAAATAAGATCACCAGCATTTGCAGAGACAGGGTGGAGGACTTGGGAAAGATAAAGAGGTCAGAAAGCAGAAAAATATACAAAGAACATATCTATATTATTTCAGGAGAAGCGTTATTACATCTCCAGATGATATGAGTTTTGACACACAGCAAGAAAATTGAAGCCATACAATTTTATAATCTTCCTCTTTAGCAATAAAGTGACAATTAACCCTGCACATTTGCCAAGTCGCTCAGATTGGTTTGTCACACTCTGTGGTTTCTCTTTTTAAAATTTTTTTCTTTCTTTGTAGTTCTGAATACCAGCACCAGATCCTGTCCTGTTGTCCCTGGAATACCTGGACATTTTCTTAAGGTCAGTAGGTAATTTACAATTACCTTGGGAGGAATTAGATCATTTGTTCTTCTGGAAAGATCAATGTGAGAGGTTAACAAGTATCTGTGAGGTCCTCCTTGTCCATGGCTTTCAGTTATTTAGCTTCTGTCAAGGAGCGTGGTAGAGCTGCACCTTAAAATTTGAACACCACAGTGTTCAATACTGTTTCCATTTTCCTCCTTTTCCTTGCTTGACTGTGCCATGATTTGTTTTCGCTAGATTTCTCCTAAGTCTGCCCTGAAGCAAGTGCAGGCAGCGCTGGGGATCTGGCCTATTCTCCAGCACTGCAGAAGTTGCCTCTTGTCATCGCGGGTTTGTAAGCGTTCACATAAGAAGTAGAGGCACGCAAGGAAATTCCAGCATTTCTGTTGTCCCCTTATGTGACAGGCGGAGACTCCTGGGTGACGTCTCAGTGTCTGCATATTGTGCGGTATTTTCTGCCCAACAAAACACCAGGGTAAGAGACCGGTCAGCCTGGCCACCTGCAAGGATCTGGCCATCCCTGTCGCTTGTCTCTGACAACAGCCACCGTTAGGTGTCTGGGGAGGACACTAACAAAACTCTAGCCTGGGGGGCTCCTAGTCTGTTGCCCCAGCTGCAGACACCAGATTATTTGTGCCAGCTGTAAAAGCCCTGCAGCAACAGCATTTGCATCCTTTTGGCAGGGACCACTCCAAACAGTTACAACTGCTTGGATTCGCAGTGTTTATCCCCCCAGTTTTGGAAAAGCCTCGTTTTCCCTGAGGCTTGCTTTTCCTTATGTGCATCTCAGGCGTAGTTCCAGAAGAAGGGAAACCATAACCTAAGCCTTGCGCAGCTCTTTAAGCAGAAAGGGAATCCTGAATATCCTCAGCTAATGGATAGAGGGATTGGGAAAGCTCAGGTGTGAGACAGCTGATGGACTATGGGCAACACGGATGCTGCCAAAGGAGGTCAGGATGTGGAACTTCTACTGCAATGGAAAGTGATATTACGTTAGCGTGACACAATAGCGTAGGATGAGGTGAAGCACCACAGGAAGAGGGTCACATCAGGGACCTGCTAATTCTGTCGTTAACTTCAGGGTACCACTGGCAGAACCTGATTCCCAGTGGGAAAGGAGATGCCCTGGGAGACCCAGAGGAATCCCTACTTTATACAGTGTGGGGGAGGATGAGAGACAGTGTGAAGATACTCCCAGAGGCCATGGTCAGCCCAACAGCTCTTCGATAAATAGCCACGTTCGAGGTGGTAAAACAGCACCATACACACAGTGAAAGGAACTTTGAGCTACACTGCGTGAATTTTGAGCCAATGTGTTTTCTCTTGATGTGGTGCCTAGGTTTCCTTCTCCTCTAAACAATGACTCCTCTTCATGCCTTCAGAAAACAAGAGGATTGATTTTTAAAGTAGCCATTTATTTTACAACAGCATGCTAGTGACAAATAGAGAAAAAATACAACAATTTAATAGTCGGCATGTTTTGGCAAACAGAATTAAGATGTATAAAGCAATAACATTTAAAAAAAAAATTCATTACAGATAAAGTATACTGACAACAAATCTTGAAAGAACCAAGAGTGGTCCTTAGAGCATACCTTGCACCCACGTCCGTGCCCTTCTCAGCAGAGATCTTGATTTTTAAGGACAGGCTGTAGCATGTTGCATACGGGTGTCTGTTACGTGAAGGTGCAAAAGATGCAGCTCCAGCTTAGAGGCCCAGCTGTTGTTTCTGGAGCAGGCTCCTTCCTTGTGATTCTGGGGAACAGAGTGGATCTGAACTGCTCACTCAGACACTGCTTGTTTCTTGGATGAGCTGAGAGGGGAACGAGAGCAGCTCTTCTTCCCTTGCAGAGGATTCTTTGCTTTGCACCCTCATCACTTCCTTCTGGAAGAGCAATCTCAGCACTGCTTCCTGGAGACACCCTTCGCTTATCCTCAGGTTCCTTCAGTCCGCAGCCTCATTTCCTCCACTACCATACAACAATTTCCTAAGCCATTGTGTGAGGAGCTCCATTCCTCTAAACAGAGGAGCCTTGGTGGGAATGGCTGCCCTTCTTCTAGGAGGTGCTTCTAAGCTGGGCACTCTACCCATGCTCTCTGCCTAAGCTACGCTGCAGCAACGTTGCCGCCGTGCCCATGCCCATGCCTGTGCTCCAAGCACAGGTCAAGGAATGCAAGAAACACGCAGCCTGTTTGCAAAGTCTCCCTGGCACTGGAAACAAAGCACCATATGCTCAAGCAGCAGGAGCAAAAGGACGAGCTCAAGGGAAAGGGAGTTGAGAGCAGAAGGGAGGTGCACAGGAATGTCACTGGGACATCTTGCTTCATGCCTCCCCATTCCTCCTTATGGGGCACTGGTGGGTAAGGCACAGCTACCTCCTCTCCCTGCAGCTCCAAGGGGGTGCCTCTTCCCCTCCACTTTCTGGCATCCTCCCCTGAGGCAGCTACTGCTTATAGGCATCTTCCCCTCTCTTATCGCTTTTGGCCCCCATCACCCCTGCCTGTCTTTGCCTTACAGTCTCTCCTGGGCCCTTGCTGTGTTAGCTGCCCGCTCAGCCCACTGTGCAGGTGGAACCAACAGCGGTATCAGCAGCAAGTGTCGGGGCAAAGAGGTCAGGTCTTGTACGTGTGCCATTGTCCCCAGCTCAGAGCACGGCAGGCAAGCCCCGGTGCCGCTGTCACTGACGCACGAGGCACAAAGGTTGCCGGCACTCTGGGTCTGCTGGAACCAGACTTAGACTGTAGATATGCAGATTTCTAATTAACACAGAATCAACTAGGGCTTTTCTTTTTTAACATGTACAGCTGAGACTGACAATGTTTTGTTGATTGCCTTTGAAACGTATGGTTCTTTTCCATGTTTGTCCTGAATTGTATATATTTGTTAATGTTTTGTTTTTCTTTTTTACTGGCAACCAATAGAAATACACCTCTATTAGGAACAGAGATAAAGGATTTATTGACTCATTTGAAAGAATTTTTAATGATATAAAAGTTACTTGTATTCAATATAAGTGACTCCCTGTCCCTTCCCTGGAAGTGTTTGCCCCGTCCCTGGAAGTGTTCAAGGCCAGGCTGGATGGGGCTTTGGGCAACCTGGTCCGGGGAAAGGTGTCCCTGCCCATGGCAGGGGGTTGGAACTAGATGATCCTTGAGGTCCCTTCTAATTCAAACCGTTCTGTGATTCTATAGTACTCAATCTCACATGGCAAAAGGAAACATAAAAAAGGGGCTGCGTAAATATCAGCACTATAACACACTGTGGAAATAATACCTGAAGACCTCCCTACACTGTCCAGCTTCTCCTGGGGCTTCTGACCTGGTGCGCAAGAGTTGCAGATCAGCACCAGAACATCCCGTGTCTTCCTGCCATCGTGCTGGCTTCGTGGATGAGGGAAGCATAGTGTGCCGTCAGTCCACGGGAGTCACTGCAGGCATCCCAGTGACACTCGTGTGAATGTCCCCTGTGGGGAAAAAGAACTCAGCAAGTGTCTTATTCATCTCTTTGGTGTCTGAGAACCTAGAGGCTTTAGAAAATGAAGTAGGTCTCTCTGTCTGTCCTCTTTTTCCATTTCAGGGAAGCAATTTGCTTGTTTTCCTTCCAGCTTGCATTTTACAGTCCTCTCTGAGTCGCAGCCCCCCCTGCAGACATGCGCAGCATCGTGTATCCCACAGGTCACCTTTGGGGAGGTTGTCACGTGGCAGTTGCACAACGTATGTGAGTGAAGGAGCCACATGGACTGCACAAGTCACGTGAAGCCAAACTAAATTATATACTGGGGTTTTTTGAGGTTTTGGTGACTTCAGAAGCACAGCAAGGGCCTCTCTAATACTTGTGAATCACTGACAAGATATTATTCCTGCGCAGGAGCAGGACAAAAAAGAGTCACGGTGGATGCACCACAGAGGTGATACCACAGGGAAAGAACTTCACCATTTCCATACAGGAATGAGAGAACCGGGTACGCTTTGCAGGGACATGTTTTCATGCTGGATTCGGCTTTTGGCACCTGGATAACACCACTGACATTCAGACCATTGCTGTAGTAGGTAAAGTAGTATCAAATAAAACACAGAGTTCTGCATTTACTTTCTCCTAAAGATTTTTCTGTCAAATTGGGTCAACTTCTAAGTAAAGAAAGACAGCATTTTAATCTGTCCACACTGCAAACCTAGCCTGGGATTTGAAAATTACTTTTGTGCTTAGAAATGTTGTGGACTCTGAATTTGGCAAGCAGTATTGTTGGTGCATAAGATATAACAGTATATAATCCAAAACATGGTCATTTCTGCTTTGCTTAGCTTACCATTATTTTAGCAAATGATTGCTTTGGTGAGTTTTTGGGGTAATATGAGCAAATAAAAGCTCATAAAGATATTGTTGCCAACATTGAAAAGAAAAAAAATAAAACAACTCCCCCCATTTTTTTTGAGCAGTAGCATTTGTCACCCTTATAAAAATGCTCTCTACTATATAGACATGAAAGCAGATCATAAAACTACTTTGCCCAGATCTGCAGGGGAATCAAACAGATGGCAGAGGCCACTGCAGTTTGGATGAAGATTTCATAGCTAGGTATGTAATAGAACAGTAAAGTGGTTTCAAGGTCAGCGATGAGGTAAAAACTGTGGCCGGTTTGTCTTCAGCTAGGAGCATGTGTAGCCTTTCTCACACTTTTAAAGGAAATCTACCAACCCAGAAATTCCTTCACTACCAGGAGCAAATGCCCTTGGTGCAAGACAGTTTTGCAACAGGAGGAGAATTTGCTTGCTTTACTGGCATTTTTTTACATGCATATGCTACACTAATTTTTTTCAAATACTTGTTTGTGACTCTTTATGTGCATATATGTGAGTATGTGGGGCTTTTTAATTCAGTTAGATCTCCAGGTGGTCATACAGCAGATTGTAAATAATATTAGTTATGAATTTTGGCAACAAAAATGATTCTTAAATAATGGTTATTGTTATTCAATTAGTTCTGGGCCCAACATGCATCTAGAGCTGTTGGCAGCCAATTTTTTCCTCTGTGCTTGTGTCTTTTATGCCCCCACAAATCTCTGAATTGAATAGTTATGGCCTTAAATGGAAAATTTCCTCCCTGATTTGTTATGTTCTTTTAAAAATAAAAAACCCTAGCGATCTAGCTTGTGATATCCATCAGGCTCAGCTACACAGATCTGGAGGCTGTATTTCTCTCTTGTTTAGGTCATTAGTCTGGTTTTAGTTAATTTTCACTTCCAGATGTCTCTTGTGGCTGGTTTTTTCTTTCTTTTTTTTCTGGTTAACAGGATATAAATTACCTTGATAGGCCAGACCTGTTTGCTCTGTTTTACTTGTTTAATTTCTGAATACGTTTTACAGAGCCTGATCCCTCATCGTCACATCTGGCTTACAACGCAGATTTCACTACAGTTATTTAGTGGCATGAAATACGCACAACCGACTGAAGGATCAGGCTTGTAGTCTGAGCTCACGTCTCCTCTTTCGTTAAAGGGGCAGGAAGACCTGCTCTGGCCAGGGATGGATCCAGCTCCCGGACCACGAGAAATACAAAGACTCTGGTTGGCGTGGCTGAAAGAATGGAGGTGTGGGTTGCTGTTGTGAAGGATGACTCCTACTTGCTAGGTGAGGATGTCTTCTTCAGAAGACAGCGCTAAACTGTGTCACGTTTAGTTTCTCCCTTCCATGAAAGGCAAGGGGTTTGGCTTTGCTCGTTATCAGTGAAAGGTGTTGTACAACAGCGTTAGTGGACCTGCAGTGGGGTGGCTGCCAAGCAAATCAGTTCTGTGCTGCATCGTCTTCTGCTGAATCACTTCTGGTCCTGAGGTTTCCCCCTGAGGGAGTGGAGGATGGTGCCAGGGTCCAGGTATCTCCTTCATTTTTTTCCTGCAGGGGTTTCCGAAGAAGGGTGTTCGGGGTGCAGTGGTGTCAATTATGCCTTCGTGGACTTGAGCGGGTCCCACCAACACTTCTTCAGTTTTCAGTGGGCCAGGTGCCTTTGCATATGGATATTTAGCTGCTGGGTTATATAAAGCACTGCAGCAATCAAATACTTCCTGCTGCTTTTCCCAAGAACTGCTGCAGGGATGCTCACACATTGCATACGAGGATCCCAGGGCACCTTGTACTTTTCTCTGGAGGCTTTGAAAACTTAAAAGAGATGAGATACAGTGAACTTAGAAAAAGCCTGGGAACTGGTCCTCAGATACTAAATTTGAGTGGCAGGGACAGACCTTGCCCTGTTCTGTGCTTCCATTTCCCCGTTGGTAGCCCAGGGCTAGCTAACATTCAACTAGAGCCAGTCAAAAAGAATAGAAATGCTTCTAAAATTTTCCAAAGCTTACAGAAATATGCAGAGTCATTACTAGTTCTTCTCTAACCAAAAAGACACTGATTCAGGGGCCTGCTTTGCAGCTACTATCTCCAGACAGTTCTTGGTGGGACAAGTCAACTTACAGCAAAATTTGCTTCACTTAGGGACCAGCTGCAGGTCCCTCTTGGGCACCTTCTCCCTGCCGACCAGCTCGGCTGAGTAGAGGTTGAGAAAAGCGGTCGCAGAGCAGCTGATGCACACACCGATGGTTATCACTACGGTTGCATATTAATTGCTGCTCGGACTTGCATTGTCAAATGCACTATTTTTGGTTTTAGGCTAGTCAGCCGAGGTCTTGAGCTCATGCTGATCAAGGATCGTGAAGGAGACTGTGCAGCAAGTCAGTGAGATTTGTATGCTGAAAGTCACTCGTGCTTTGAGAGCCTGCCAAAAATAATGTTTCAGAGGGCATGTATAACACTGCCAAAATCAAGCTGATGAATGGCTGTATCACTGAATTTGGACGCAGAATGAGGGTCAAGTTCAGAACAGTCTAGCAGTAGGCTATTCACACAACCTAAGCAGGATGGGACCAGGCGATTTTGTAATCAACACTTATTAAAAATAAGTTATTTAGCTCTGTTTTATTCTAAAGTGCAGTAGAGGCAGGGCAGAGAGGAATTAAATCTGGAAGGTAGATGACAAGGCAAGTTTAGGGCCATACAGTGCCAGGCTTATCTGAGCATTTGGGAGTTTCCTCTAGTTAGGCACAGTAAAACAAGGAAGGGAAATGCTGATGATCTCTTCTGGAACCTGTACACATCCAGGAGTTGGTTCTGCAACATTGGTGTTCACTCTTTTATTCCAGGAATATAGTTGTTCATGTTTAATATTAATTCAAAACACGGGAATAAGTCTGTGGATGAAATACTGCACGCTGTTTTTCCTGAAGATGAGAGGAGTTTGAATTTAAATAATGAGGCTTAGTTCTGAAAGCATACAGCCTTGCATTTCAATTTTTTTTTTATTGAAGAATTTTATCTCCCTGGGTACCATGCAGGTGATACAGCAAGAAGCATATCACTTTTCCTATCTGGAGAAAGATGGCGAAGAAAAACACAGATCAGGTACAGGAGGTGTCAGATCTTGGCTGAATACCCTCCCCTCTTAGCGTTCGCTTTTCAATTCCATTTACATTCTTCTCTTTAACCAGTGGGTGCTTTCCCATTGCTTTTGACTGAAAGAACTTTTTTATGGGAAGTTACTTCGGCTCAAGCCAGCTTTAACCACTTTTGTAGTCAAAGACCAATGTAACCAGGTGAGAAGTAATTCAAGTAATTCGCAGTAATTCAAATCCACCATGATGACTGCTGAGAAGAAAATGAAGAGCTTACCTAAGAGATAATACTGCCTCAAGTAACTGCCAGCCATGGTACTGCTAATTGCTATTAACTTATGAGAAATGCAATATCATTTCTAACACACACAAAGGACAGAGCATGAAGGTATGTTGGGAATGTCATGGACAATCTAATTAAAATAACTGAATATATGGTAATTGTTGCTGCATCCTACTATGATTTTTGTGACCTCAGTGGTATCCTTTCTTATACATCAGTCATAAGCTCTTGGAGTGATGACTACCCTGTCCAAATCTATGGAAAAAGGGCCAGTCCTTGATGTGTCCCTCTGTCCAGATAACAACAAAACAGACAGATGACTAAGAAAATGACTGTTTTGTAAACAGAAAACTCGTGAGACCTCACAATGCACATGGCTCAATGGAATACAAATACAATAAGAGAACAGCAAACATGTAATTAAATTGAGTTTAGAGCTGAGGCTATCTATCCAAAATCATCTGTATAGTGTTGCCATAATATCTAGCGATGGACAAATCCACCCCATTGGATGTGGACATACTGGTTTAATAGATATTAGTTGGCTCTACATCTGTGCTTAGATTACTAAATGGCTTGTACAAGGTAAATTAAATCTCATGGTAGAACATTACATTACAGACTCAAATGATTGCAGAGCTATTCCAAATCACGAGTGATGATTTGTAACAATATTTTATTAATTTATTACCTGCCCCTAATTTGAAGAGTTGTTCTTCAGATAAAATGTCTCAGTTAAAAGAACTGAACTCCCGTAATACAGAGGACCATGATTCAACATAGCAAAGAGAGTAATAAGGATTGAAGAGGTTGTGAATGATTGCAGTTTGAATTCAGCTCCAGCAGGAATCTTGCCAAGGTGCCCAATTCTCCTTCCTCGCTTACCTCTGGACAGCAGATCTGGTCACTGTCCATTTCACTCAGTGAATAGTCAGATTTTGAACCATGTACTAAACAGTTATCAGTTTCTCCCTCTTCCACCCAAACAAGCCCATTTCAGTTATCTTTAAGGTCAGAGCCAGAGCAGGGCTGTTCACGAGGAGTTTGTCTGTAGCTGCACCCTTCTGCCCAGCTCCTGCTCAGTCACCTCATTCTGTGCTCCAGGGCTGGACCACAAACACCTCGTCTCTGGTCAAGGACATCACCGCGTTTCAAGAATTCCTCCTTTTCTTCACTGCTGCCAGCCATCAGTCCTGTGGGTCTGGGCTGTAAGTGTTGGCTGCTTTGGTCTCTGATCTCCTCGTGCTTCCTCACGTTCTCCCAAACACCCCCTTGCCTGCACGATGAGGGTTAAACCTAGCTGGTATCAATTTCTACAGTGTTCCTTTGCCTGTGTACAAGCTCTGATGAACTATAGTCCCTCTCCAAATATCCCTGTGAACAAGCAGCAGCAATGCAAATGTTTGCTGAAAAGCAAAGGGATGCACGCCTGGCTGAGCAGGATCATCTGTCTGCTTAGGCACAAATACTTGAAGGGACCTTTCTCTGTAGTTTTCTCAGCTAATTTCCAGCTTACTTAAGTGCTTACCTAATTGATCACCCACTGTCAGTGTCTATAATCAAAGAATACTGATAGTCTCCAGAGAGAAGGATGTTTCGTTCTCCTGGGTGAAACTGAAGGTGACAATGCTGCAAAGCCTGGAGGATGAAGGTGTGCCTTCATAGGAGGGAGGAGAAGAAGAGGTGGCTGTATTTTCATTAGACAAAGAGGTCACATTTTTAAAGGTCAGATCTTTCATCTTTCATTTCCTAGGTACAATCTGACCAGTGCTTTGAAGTGCATTGCTGCCCTGGCTGTAAATAAAGAAACTTAAATTTAGGCCAGTTTATGAAGCAGCACTCAACACTATAGCTTACATGGCATCTCCTCTTTTGAGACTCATAAAAAGCATGTTTATGCCAAGAGGTGTTGCCTTACAACAGGCGTCAGATTCTTGTAGAAATGAACATCTCGGCAATGGTGAAAACTGCTTTGCGTTTGGAGAGCAGGAAGTTAAATGGCTAGCCTGTGTCAATTTTTCCTGCTTCAGCTATGCACCAGTGCTAAAACTAGAAAAAAACACCAACAGCTTGCCTGCTTTTATGAATTCAGGTTGCCCTAGTTTATATGGATGTACGTGCGTGTGCGTATATACGTGCAGTTACTCTGGGTGAATGGAAAGAAGAGCTCTGCCTAGAATAACTGTTGTGTCTTTTGGGGCTGTTACAGGCTTAGAGGGACCCTGGCAAAGGTTGGTTAATGCAACTGCAAAACAACGTGGCTCATAAATCTGAAAAAAGGAGGACCGTGATGCATTTGGAGTAGCCAGTTGTATTTTATGAATATAGTATTCTGGGGGAGTGAGCAGTGCTGCTGGACGCTGAGTACAGCCACGTATACTGTATATAGATGGTGTGGAAGACCCATGTGGCTAGGCTTGCCTTTGCTGTATTGGGCAGGTGGTCTTTAGTGGGGTCTAAAGGACTAAACCAACTCAGTGGCCTTTTTTATAGAATTTATCAAAACGAATAATAAATATAAACTGAAGCAAGCATGCTACTTAGTTTATTTACAAAACTAATAAAAATGCAAAAAATACAGTAATCAAATTATGTTCTCAAGTAAGAATGAATCAACAGATTAATAGCTTCAAAGTGCTTCCGTACCAAACTAACACAATAAGCAATCAAATCAAATGATGAGGCTGTCGCTTTCACTCTCAGTCCTTGTCACTAATGAAGTTGTGCTGAGTGAGCCAGAGGAAGAGTTGCTTGCTTTCACACCAAGAGTATCCAGCATCCGACCCAAAACACTCCTTTCGCTTGGCTGGGGAGCAGCGGAGGTCACATCATGTGTTTGGTTTGGGCTTAGACCCTTCCCAAGCAAGAATGACTGAGGTGAGTGATACTCCTCTTTCAACCTAAGTTATGTGCAGCTATCCAGGTGCAAACGATAACTCTTCACATAATATTTCTTACAGTCTTGTGTTTTTTTCAGGGTGGTGGGTGTCATTATCAATTCCCCTACCCATGCACACAGTTTGTAGGACAGCAGATCTACCTGCCTACCACAGATGGGATTGCTAAATAAATGCATGATGGCAGCTTTTGAACAGCTTTCGACCTCCTCAGAACTTCCTGATTAACTCAGTGGCAGGCTGGCATATATTTTTATGAAACTGTGAAAGGTGTTTCTCCCTGAGCTGTATACAAATGCTCATTTGTAACCGGAGGAGGAGGGTGGCGGGAGGAAGAGAGAAAATAATTAGACTGAAGTCAGCCTGACATAAGAGCGATTCAGCGAGGAGCCAGCGGTTGTGCCTGCTGGCCAGGGCTGGCCCACACCCAGGAGCCGGGCAAGTGCCCGCTGACCCGGGCTGGCCCAAGCTGAGTCCCTGGCCCAAGCTGAGTCCCTGGAGCAGAGCTGCTCAGGAGCCACTTGATCCACTGCTGCTGACACACAGCTTACTGGGAGGCAATGTGGGGAAAAATAGGGAGGGATGGAGAATGTACTGCTCAACAGTCCCAGGGAAATATGTGCTGGGAGAGGCTGTGCTTTCTGATGACTGTAGTATTCCCTGCCTGAAACAAAGCTGAACCGCAGTGAGTGCTGGGGATAAGAAGGGCTGGGTTTATCCGGCATTGAGATAGGCTGAGAAAAAAGTCTCTGGGTATTTCTCTCATTAATATATCTCACTAGGAGAGTTCAAAGGCAGATATTAGTGGGCTTTATCAAAAGAAAGAGCTTTCAACCCATCAGAGAGCAACAATGTGCTGCCCAAGGAATATGAAGATAAGCTACTATAATTTCACGCTGTGTTATTTTATTCCATAAGACAAACCATTACTTGCTTTCAAAAATGTATGACGGTGACCATACAAATTATGGTTTGATGTCACAGGCAGTCTCATGGTTTAGCGAGTAGGGGAGAGAAAAAGGTAATTGCAAAATGTACAATGACAATAAAAAAAGCAAAGCTAGGTGGTTATGTTAGCAATTATTCCTGATGTGTGAATGTTGCTACTATATCTAATTTTCAAGAAGAAAATGTATTTTAAAGACAAATTCTTCCCAGAATTCTAATAAGGGCCAGAGGAAATGGATGGGGAACCTTGTGGTGAGATGAGTGAGCAGCATGAACAATAGGTAGCAGGGAAGTTAGCTGAGATGTCAGCTGTTGCTTCCTGACAGCTTCAGGGAGTGGATATCAGTCAAGGATTGACTCTGAAGAGAGCAGGCATCAGCCTGGCTGTCATTGCTGGGGAAGTAGCTGGAGTATTGCAGTCTTTGGATATGCAGTAAACACACAAAGCAGTTCAACGTCACTCCTCTGAGCAGATCCCCACAAGCAACAACCAGAAATTTCTAGCAGGTGGTGAGGGAAAGCCCCCGCAGCAAGTCTGTGTGGGTGGCTAGCAGGAGCGCAGTGGTCTGCTTCTCTTCTGATACTGCTCTAGAAAGTTGGGAGGACACTGAAGATAACCTCTCGGGGACAATGGCATTGACATCAGTAACTCTTTTAAGTGAGGGTAAGCTAACAGAAAATGGCTTGTGGGACAAAATAAAATGCTCTAGGGCATTCTGACTGTTGCAGTAGGTGCTTGTTTAACATGGCTGGGAATACTATTATTAAAATAAATATTTGTTGCTAAGATACCCTGTTAGTTCAATAGCCTTGAAGTCTAGTTTGTGTCATTAGACTGGAGGTGCAGATATTTTATAGATATGTCATTACAGCCATTGCAGGCAGACCTAGGAGGCAAGGAGGGAACTCCTCAAACACTAATAAGCAATAAAGCAGTTACTAGCAGCAGCTCTGACCTGGAGGGCAAATCTATCCTGGGAAGACAAGCAGCTTGCTGAGTAGGAGCAAGAGAGAAGAGGAGCAGGAAGACAGTGGTAAAAGAGGGAGAAAAGCAGCAGGATGAGCCACAAGGGAAGGGAGCGTGCTGCCTGATAAATGCTGCTGCAGCTGCAGCACTGCTGACTTAGGCTGGGTCCACATCAGCCAGGGAGGAGGAGCAGCAGAGGCAGACCTTGGAGACTGAGGGGTGGTCTTCTGACACCAAGGATCCATCATCCTTATTGGATGAACTTCATGGGTTTTACTAAGCTCTGGACTTGTCCCATGAGCTGAGGTCCCTTCAGTGACTGGAGAAGCATAGATGTACTCCTGTGATGTGTCTCCTGAGTTAGTGTTGTCCAAGCACAAACAAGTACCCAGAGATACTTAATTTAGGTCAGCACAAGTCTACTTTTTAGGCCACTAGTCCATGGTGTAGAAATGTTTATTCCAGCCTTCCTAAAGCAAATTCTCTGTATCATTAAGAGAGGGAAAGAAATGCCCCTGGAAACTTCCAGATACAAATTCAGCATCTTTGAGCATCTCTTTCTCTTTCCCCATTGATAATTTAAGAAATGAGTAGGAAATGCTGGATGACTCATTCCACCAGAGGTACTGCTTCTCTGAGGAGGATCAGCAGCTTTTTAAAGAAAAGGCAGTGGCAGTAGCACATCTTTTTCTGTATCTATCTCTCCCTGCCATCTCACCATGTAATAAGACTAGGGGGTGTAAAATGTGCCTTGAGCAGCCTCGGCTCCATGCTTTCCTCAGCCTGAGAAGATCTGGTTTTGTCTGATATGAGAATATGCCAACCTCAGCATGGAGGGGAGCCAGGGAGGGAGCGTGAGGAACCCTCTGTCTCCGCTGTTGACAGGGGACCCCTTTGCAATCATTAATGGGGCTTAGCTCCCAAAACCTCATGGGGCTCAGCAGGAAAGATAGCAAGAGGGAGTCTGAGTCCCATCTGGGAAGTGGCAGGAGGCTCTACTCCTTGCAATAGGTCAGTAATAACACGAGTGGTCATCGAGTAGGATCCAGGGTGTTTTGGGACAAGAGACCAACTGCACCTTCTTGAAGGCTAACTGGAGCCATTTTTCTCTTGCCTCTTCTGCTTATGGCTCCATCACCCTCACCTTCCAGCCAGAGAGGGGTCAGGGTAAGCAATGAGGGTCTTTGCATGTTTAGGTGTCTACCAGAACAGGTCCCAGGGGTGTACTGCACCCTGCCCACACACGTGGGCACCAGAAACCTTCCAGTCTGCAGATTTCCTTACCAGCAAGTGCATGAAAGCTTTAAAGCCATCACCCCCTCTCTTGCTAGAGACTGAGTCAAAAGGGAAAGCACCAGGGTTGGTTCCTGGTTTGAGACACAGAAATCCTGGGACAGTGCTGGCACACAAAGGAATTTTGCCACATATTCCCCCTATTTCTTGGGGCTTTGGCATCTGATATCTTACTAACGTTTATATTTCTTAATTCAGTTTATATCGTTCCATTACAAACGGCATTGCCAGATGGGAACCCTTGCTGTAGCAGATTACGACGTTATTGCCTCCAGCTGCCCACTCTGTCCCCCTGTTCAAAGTCATGACCTTGTAACAGTCAGCAGAAGGGGATGTGCACCCAACTGCATCTGCTCCCACTCACGATCCCGCACATTGAGACCTTCAGCTAATGGTGTGGACCGTAATTTGGAGCAACCAAGGAAAGGGTGACATTTCCTTCTCCTCACATTACTAAGGGGGCGATAACCTTTGCAACTGGGAGCAAGTGACAGCTGGAGCTGGTCGCATATTAAAGCAGGAGCTCAAGTTTCTCAAAGCTCATGCGTGGCAGTCATAAGCTGCGCTGGTCCTAGGAGGACTTTGTAGTAATATAGGTACACCGATTTGAACAAAATGGTTGGTGCTTGGGTGTGTGTAGCTGTATCACCACTTCTGTTCTTTGCGCTTCTAAAGAAAGCAAAGCTGTATGTTAGGAGCAAGCCAAACTATCCCAGCAAACATGAACTCTTGCCAGTATAGCTGGATCTGCACCAGGGGCTTCTGCTGACACAGCTAAGACAGTCAAGGATTATTCTTCTTCTCCCTCCTATCAACACACCAGGCTGGAAAATATCTGCTGTAGAGACTGGAATAAAAGCAATCACAATAGTTTGTCTTTTCTGCAGCGCTCCAATTTAAACAGGGTCATACAGGCAGCATCCGTGGGCGCACTTTTACTGCTGAGATCAATTTCAGTGCCCTGCAGAATTTGACTAGTGGTAATGTAGTGCGGCTGTAAAATTAGAAAGCCCAATTATGGCCGGGCTCTGTCTGCACAGGTCTCAGCTTTGGTGGTCGGAGCCACCAGCATGTTCACGCGAGAGCAGAAATCTGCCAGAGATGCCCCGCAGCCAGCCTCTGAAAGCAAAATGTTGGGAGTGCATGTGAAGGAGAGGAGCTCACAGTTACATCTAGCTGCTGTGCTGTCCACTTGTATAACCACTTTTTACTTATAGAGAAGCGATTCTGGCAGAGTATAAATATTGCCATAACAGTTTTGAGAACAGCGTGGAAGGAGAAATGTGTGGCTTAGCAGGGATGGCTAGTGAAGCACTCGTCACTTCTTTGCAGAGTGATGGAAATATTTTATTATTACTAACCTATCCTAGGAAATGGAAGTCCTCCATCCTTTTCCTTCTCCTTGTTGTTTAATAATGAGAGTGATGAACCATATGGTGTCCTCTGCAGTCTTCAGACCAAGAACCTGTGGGCAAATTACTGAATTCATTAAAGCCAAGGAGGTAAAATCTTGATCCTACTGACTTCAGTGGGGCATGGATTTTATTTAATGTCCACAAACTTGCCCTTGTGTATAAAGTCCTTTCCTACTGTGTTCTGCTGTTGTGTAATAGTTAAAATATTTCCCAGTATTAATGTTTAACATGGATTTTTTTTTCCAGTTTTAATGTAGACTTAATTGATTCCAGTTCTGCCCTGAGTTTCTGGTAACTGAACCATACTTCCTTTGCAGAAGGGCAATGTATGGGGACGCTATTATCTGAACCTGGGACTGGGAGACAAAGAACCCGATGTGTCGGTGCCTACCACCCCCGCAGCCATTCAAAGCAGCCAGCAGTCCATGTAACGCTCCCCCATTCTCCACCAACGATAGTCTGTGATCACCTTTCAGTGCCGTGAAGAACAACCCATTTTGCTGACCAGTGGAGGATGAGGTCCACAGATACCCACGTTCTCATCTTGTCTCTCCTAAGAACTCATTCACTTATTGTCCCTCCCCTTTTACTCACATTTATAAACCAAGGATAATATTTATACACTCTTTCAACTGTTATAATGACTATTAATTACTGTTCCTGCACTGCTTTGGAAATTAATGTATTGTGCAAGTATTAAGTGTAATTTAATTATTGAATATTCAGAATTATTTGACTCTAAGGGCTATTTTTAGCTCTTGTTTCTTAGTCTGTACAGAAAACATACCTATTTCTTTCAGTCTACAGAAGGCTCTGTTAAAGGCAAGAGGTATATATGTCTTGAAGCTGGCTGCTACCAAAATATGAGACTCTAGATGCCTAGAAACCAAAGAAATATTTGCACCATCTTGTGTACCCACTGGTGCACCTTCTTTCTTCCCTGTCACCTCTCTTCCCTCCTTAGCATTGAACGGTGTGGTTTTCCTACCGGTTGCTACATTAAACCTACCTGGAGGTTCTGCCCATCTGGAAACAGTTTGGTCTTAAGATTAATCTGTCTCAAATCTTATTTTCAAAACTCATTTCATTTCTGTATTCTGATCTCATGCTAATTTGTTCATATCTTTTCAAGTTTTAGACTAAGAAAAATAAATTCTGGTTTTTTTAATGATTTATGACTAGAGACTCTTCGAGGGTTTGGCTGAACTCTATGTGCGTGGCTCAGATAGAGTTTCTGTGTCGTCAGATATGAGTCAGTCATGGTTCAGCTGAATGGATGTTGCTTTGGCTTTGGCTGTCTTCACCAACTCATGACATGGACCGTGTGCGTGTGTGTGTGTGTGCATGTGCGTGTGCACTGGTAGGAACAGGCAGAGAGCTGCACTTCGCTCATTTTGTGCTGACCTGCCCCCCGAGGAACACTGAGAAAAAGCAGTGCCTGTGCTATGGGGTCTGTGGGGACCACCACTAAGGAAACTGTATTTGCTCATTGAGTAGATTATTGTCATTATTATGCCTCTTCTGTCTGATGTATGCTGGGTTGTTTTCACACTCCCAAGAAGAGTGACTACTGCTCTGTGGAGAATTCAGAAGGACCTCCTTCCCCGTGTCTACAGCAACCAGGGAGAATACATATTTGTAGCCAGCTGAAAAAAAAAAAAATCATACTCCAAAAACCATAGTGAGGATTTAAGGAAATGGATGAGAGTTGCAAGCTCAGCTGCTCATCTTTATGACCAGATAGGATCAATGTTCAGGCAACAAAACGTTATAATAAGTTTCCCTACTGGATATTTCTCTTCTATGGACAGTTTTGGTGAGTCTACAGAGACTAACTCAAGAAATGCCTGCATTTTCTCAAATTCTCAAATCCGTCCACTGCCAGTAACTGTTCAGGGAGTACCAGATAAAATCTAAAAGATAGCACAGCTGCTGCAAATGAACCTAGGGAAAAGGAGACCAGTATGTTTATACTGCAGTGGAGAGAGGACCAGGAGACTTTTCAGACTGTTTCCTAACCTAACTGTTGCCCTTGAGATCATCCTGCCTCATGTGAGGCATGATTCAGGATGCTATAAAGCCTTCATTGCCTCAGGCAGCATCTTTTTCCAGAAGAGCAGTAGGAAGAAAACACAAATGTAATAAGTTATGAAGCCATCAACTAGTTCTTCTGACCTAGTCCCTGAAGAGGACAGAGAGGCAGATCGAGGTAAATGGCCATAGCTTCAACCTTGTCTTGATTCATCCAGAAAGCCAAGTCAGTTATTTTTCGGGGGCGGGGGCGGAGCTGTACAATATTTTTTGTCCTAGAAAAGCCAAAATACCTGGAAAGGAGTTTCTTTTCTCCACTGAGGGGTGGCTCTGAGAAGGATGAGAATGTTGAGGCTAGGGAGAGGAAAAGCCTGTAACAGATGGGTAATACTGGTTTGAAATACTCCACATGTGGCTTTTTCTGGGCAACATTAGTGGATTTACTGAAGCCCTCATGGATACAAAGGGACATTGAAATGGAGCCTCTGGGGAGAGACATGAGGTCTCTCCTGTGCTAAAGGAGATTAAGACTCACAGATTCATATCGTCAGATTCACAGAATGGTGGGGGTTGGAAGGGACCTCTGGAGATCATCTAGTCCAACCCCCCTACTAAAGCAGGATCACCTGGGATTGTGTCCAGGTGGGTTTTGAATCTCTCCAGAGAAGGAGACTCCCCAACCTCTCTGGGCAGCCCGTCCCAGTGCTCTGTCACCCTTACAGTAAAGAAGCTTTTCCTCATGTTCAGATGGAACTTCCTGTGTTCCAGTTTGTGCCCATTGCTCTTTGTCCTGTCACTGAGCACCATTGAGAAGAAACTGTCCCCATCCTCTTGACATCCACCGTTTAGATATGTATAAGTGTTGATGAGATCCCCTCTCAGTCTTCTCTTCTCCAGGCTAAACAGCCCCAGGTCTCTCAGCCTTTCCTCATACAAGAGATGCTCTGGTCCTGTCGTCATCTTTGTAGCCCTCCGCTGGACTCTCTCCAGTAGTTCCCTGTTGTTCTTGACCTGGGGATCCCAGAACTGGACACAGCACTCCAGATGTGGCCTCACCAGGGCAGAGTAGAGGGAGAAGATAACCTCCCTCTACCTGCTGGCCACGGTCTTCTTAATGCACCCCAAGATACCAACAGGGACTTTACTGAGTGGGAGGTAGTTTCTTGTGTAACAACAGCAGTGTGCACGTGCAAACTCATGCTGGAGCAGACTGGACTCAGCAGCGAGGACAGCACTGACTGTACTGATGGTGGAGTCTAACGTGGGTTTGTGTGTGCATGTATAGGCATAGTCATGTCTTTCATAAAACTTAAGTGGTTGTGCTGAGGACAAAAGTGACTGACTAAGGATCGTTGCATACTAAGGGTGAGGAATGAAGGTTGGCAAGCAAGGCTCCTACCAAGGGAATGGCAAGTGAAAGAGGAGTCAGCTGCAAGAAGGGGAAACCCTGCACACAAGGAAAGATGGTGTTTAGAAACTCAGTGAGGCAGCTGTGAATGGCAGCCCAAAAAAAGGAAACCCTGTTGTGTAATACTGCATATCCACACGTATTACGATGGGATGGGAGGCGTGAGACCTTCATATTGGATGAATAGTGACAGTTGGGGAGTAAAGACATGGAGAACTGATGGCAGGCAGCGGGGATTTGCTTGTAAGGAGAAATGCATGTAAAGGACAGGAACCAAATAGGATACAGAAATAGCTGTGCACTGTACCCATTAGCTACAGAAAAGAAACAATACTTTGAAAAAGCAAAGCTTGCATCTTGCTGGGAAGATAAAACTGGTTTTTCACCGGAAAAAGAAGGGATAACCTGTTCAGAAGAGGATGTCCACTGACATCTTTTTTTCTTGGTATGACAGTTACTGTGTTGAGTCTTGGGGTATGAATTGTGCTACAGTAACACAAATAATTACATGTGTCTGAATAATTAAGCACATCTGAACAGAGAGAAAGGAGTACCAGAGACTGAAAAATGGGAAATTGTCATTCCACAGAGGAAAGGGGTTGAGTAACAGTCAGAACAACTCTTTGTATATTCCCAGCATGTTCACGCAGCAGCTACAGCAGTAATTTAGTAATCAGTTAGAGTCAGGGTGCATTTGAGCTGTTACAAAATACATGGTTTGATTTGGTTCCATACCACGGCTCTTCTGCTATCACTGTTATGGTTTTCCATTAGTATATAATATTCTGCCTAACTGTATTTTAATAGCACACTATGGGCAACTCTGTGCTCTGTCCTAAACACAATATTTAAACAAAGAACTGTGGCTTTTTAACCCACCCATATTTTATGACTAAGATTATTGAATTTCTTATAGCACTGCAATATTTTTCTTCAGGGGTCACAGTGGCCTTTCACTAATAGGCAGTATAACAAGTTGCTCCATTATAACATGGCCTCATCTTCCAAAGTTTCAAGCTTGGCAGCTGAGAAGTAGAAGTGGAGACAACATCAGGGACTTTCCCAGAGACTTCCTGAGGAGTCAGACACAAATTAATTACAATACAGGCAGAAATGTGCAGTGGCTATTGCTTCAGGATATAAACCAGGGAAATGTCCATCAGGAAAGCTGATGTGATCTCGGATGAGACTATATAAAAATCTGAACTAGGACATTTGGACATTGGCTGAGCCTGAAGAAAGAACTCACAGGAGCAGTTAATGCAGGCACAGATATCAATCCTCATCCCGGTGCCTGAGCGGGCACATTCACTATTTGCCCTCAGCCCCAGCTTGAGTTCAGCATCATGTGGAGACAGATTCACAGGTCGTTCCAGCCGGGGCACGCTGTTCAGCCCACCTCCCACACCTCAATTGTTTTCCAGCCCTGAGTGTGTAGAGGCTACACGTGAAGAAAAATAAAGCTATTTGTGCGTGGCGTGCTGAGGGAACTTGGAGGACGTGCCCTCTGACTCGGGCTGCTCTGCCACCGCTGCGGCAGATCCAGGAGTCTGTTCCAGCTCCTGCACAGCCTCCAGACACAAATGCCTGGCAACAAGGATACAAAAAACTATCATTAGGAGCTCTTAAACACAGTGGTTTGGAAGCAGCGTAGGAAAACACAAATCCTCTGATTGCAGGAAGCTAAGATAAAGTCCTAGCACCCCAGGAGAAATCAAAACCTGTATACTAACATCCCTGTTCTGAACAAGTCGCCGAGGCTTTCAGCCGCTGTGGTGATGTGTGGCCAAGTATACCATTAATAGAGAGGGCATGACATCTCACTGAAGTCACATCTCTGGACTGAACATAACTAGGTGAGCGTGTCATCTACAGTAAAACAGGACACAAGCATGACTGTGTATCAGGATATGTTTCTGGATGACAGAGTCATGGAAATGGCCACCGGTCAGCTGTGCACATTTTAGGAACATGGCACCAGGTCTTCATCAGCTGGGAAGAGATGTGACAGAACACCAGACTCTGTGGTGGTACAGACAGCCTGCCTGTTGCATGACGGAGAAGGGCTGTCCATACACAAAACTGGTACACGGGACCAGATTTGTATCCAGTCAGGTGATGCCCCATTTAAATTAATTTTTAACCAATTTTTTAGTTTTTTGTAAACCTGAACCTCTGTTTTATGTAGATGTAGTTATATTTTTGCTAGAGAGCAAATTTCCCTTCTATCCTCCTTGGGCTTTTCATTTCGTACTGATAATCCCAAAGCAAAATCTCATCAATGTCTTCTGAAAATAGCTCACAGAGTTGCGGTTTCCGTTAGAGCAGCTGATTTTGCATTCCAGACTCAGTGAGCATCACACAACCCAACGCAGGGGCTTGGCACAGCAGTACTCACAAGTTCCAAGATGATCTGCCTGTCAGGCACCCATTTAAATGGCATCGTGTCTGTGATAAGCAACTCTATCCTCATTATCCTCTCTTAAAAGCCTGCGCCACTTACTGATTACTTTAAGAGGAGCGGATAAGGGCCCTGTCATTTTACGTGGCTTAATGTTTTCCATTACAAAAGACCATCGTGACATTTCATAAGAAAATTTCATATATATTCAGTCTTGGGGGGGGGGGGGCGGCTGGATTTTCATCAGCAGCAAAGCCTTTTGGCTGACAAAGTGGAATTCTTGTTAGGTTTTGGCTCATTAATTGTGAAAGAGTATATTGTCCCCAAAAAATCACCCTCACTTTTCACCTTTGGGAAAAACTTGCTTCCTTGCCAGCATCAGCTTTCTGAGGATGTGCTGTGGCTGTAGCGAAACTGCTCATCTCATTCCTCTTGGGATACCCCAGTAGCTCTGCTGAAGCAATCAGTGATGAGAAGAGAAACAGGCCAGGGGCTTTCCCTCTCCCTGTACAGTCAGACATTTTTCTGAGCCCAGTACGCAGCAGCAGAGCACCTTCTCTCCTGGGGCACCATGTTAAACACAAGTGTTCCCACTCCTCCCTTCAGCTCCTCACTCCACACACGCCACGGAGACCCCCTGTCTCCAGAACATGAGTCAGGAGCAGGCTGAGCACGGCAGTCCGGAATATGTCCATTCCCCAGCCTGGAGGGGACACTTGGGGCTCAGTTCAGTTGTCCAAACATAACTGTCCTGTGCTGTTTCATATGTCCTCCTCTGTCCTGCAAATTTCTGTGGGGCTGAAGGAAAAGCAGGAAACCCACAATCTTCTGGAGAGGCGGCTGGAGAGTAAATAGGGTTCCCTGGAGTATTTAATACAGCACCAGATGTCTACGATTAGAGAACAGATTCCAAACCTCCTGTTCATCTCCGCTTTCGGACATTTAAATACAGTTGTCTGCAGTACGGGTATCTGCAGGTGGAGTAGGTGTCTCAGCTCCCATTGATGTCACTGGAGAGCCACTTAGTGCCATTCAGTAGACCCTGGAGAGCTGTGAACACACCAGACGTGCCCATTTTAGGGAAGCCCCTGCCGACTCTGTTGAGTACAGTGGCACGATAGGTAAGTGGTTGACGTGTAGACAGCTATTTTAGCAACACCTAAACTTAGGTGTCTAGGTCTGGAGCCGAGTCCCATCCTCTACATCTGTGCCTGTGGTTCGAGTCCCTTTCACAATGGGAGTTGGTTGCTATAGTTACATATAATTTGTTCTTTATAATTTTCCACTATATGGAAAAAAAGCTGGGGAATTACATTAAAAAAACCAAAATGTGCAAAAGCATTATGTTAAGAAACTGGATTCA
Source organism: Aramus guarauna (assembly GCA_013400195.1). NCBI lineage: Eukaryota > Metazoa > Chordata > Aves > Gruiformes > Aramidae > Aramus > Aramus guarauna. The sequence continues at coordinate 97,331 of VXBL01005664.1, read as the reverse complement.
AGTTGTGAAGTCAGACACTTGAAAATTAAAAGTGCTGCATGTAGTTACTCCTGAAACACCTAATTCAGTCATCTTGCAAATATATTGCAATTTTCTAGATTTTACAGCATTATATTTTTTTCATAACCACCTCTCTCTTAATTTTGCATTTCAAATTACTTTCTTCCGATGTTTAATGATACATCATTAATATAAATATAGCAATATAAATATATTATGAATACCACTATACAAAAGCTATATTTATTTAGGTTGCATAGTCAAGCACGTGGAAGTTAGGAAATGCCAGATGTACACACTGCAAGCACAGTGAGATACATCCTCTATCCCAGAAATCTTATGAATCAAATTAACACAAGGTGAACCATCTGCTACGGTGATAGGATGGGAAGACAGAAATAATAGTGACCAGGACAAGTTACATAAGCTAGGTATGAGCACTAAGAGAAAATAAGTGATTGCCTTTATTTTCTTCTAGGTGGTTTCAGGACACCTCTTGGCCCTGGTGCTGTTGACATTCCTGGAATAATATTCTGCATATTGTCCATATCCCTGGATCTTCTGAAACAGCATCATCAGAAACAGTGTGCCTCCAGGACTCATATATGCCTTCCTCAAATACCTGTTGACAGACATATTCCTGGTGTTAGGAATTTACAGCATTAAGTGGGAGTTCCTCTAGCAAAAGCTAGAGTAAAACAAGTAAAAAAAGGACATTTCATGTTACAGAACATGACTCTGGGCTCCAGGGTAAAAGTAGCCCACCGTGAGTCCACCGCCCCAAAAAGTCGATGTCTTGCAGTGCAGACCTTGCTGTGAGTGGCCCCACATCACTGTGAGCTGGCATGTGTTTGGATTAATCTTCTTCGCAATGACTTCATTTTGAGTGCTATTTTCAGGGGCAGATCCCTGAGCGCGGGTGTGTGCACACGATAATGAATATTGTATGCAGAGTCATGATCCCAGTCTTTGGGTCTTAGTGTGTAGTACCTCCTGCTGCCTCTGGTGACAGAGGATGACATTGATGCTGCCTCGGACTCCACATGGGATATTTTAGACATTGAGGACAGAGAAAAAAGGATATAAAACAGGATTAGGTTCTCAGTTCTTTCTCCTTACCAGTTGTTTCATCAGAACATTACCTCTAACACAATTCCTGATCTCTTTGTGATGTCTATGTTTTCATGCTTATGTACAAACATCTTCACAATGGGAGCGTAAAAACAGACAGTAACATGATTTCCTCTCCCTCTTTCTAGACTGGATGAAGGCCACTCTTTTGCCCCAAGTGCATCTTTCTCCAGCGGGCTCTGTAGAGCATCTCAAGCTGCTTTGTGCTATAGGTTTCTGATGAAGGTACTGGTGGAAAAGTAGACTACTGGGAATACTGGGGGAAGTCTTTAAAAAAACCTGTCTGAATTACTGTTTCATCTATCCATCTACTAATTTCAGTTTCAAATCCATGTCTTTACTGTGGGACCTAGGCGTATTTCCCAGCTTCTGGATCTGTGTGTGCATTCTTCCCGCTTCCAGATCTGGGCCTGACTCAAGCCTTGGATATGCATCAGCCTCCTGCCCCCACACCCCAAATTCCAAAGCCTGCATGAGCTGGCCAGAGAGGAGCAGTGACACGCTTCGACTGCTCTTCTAACTGAGAGAAGAGGAGAGCAGGTCTGCAGTGCCAGCATGGCCTGTGCTACCTTAGCAGTACCCAGTCATGAGCACTTCATACTCCTCTGCAGTCTGTTCTCAGTTTCTGGTGCATCAGATGATTCATAACACAGGGGAGAAGAATAACTAGATATAAACAGCAACTCTCACCATGCTCCTATACATCATCTCAGATTATTGTCCCACCACATTCCTCCCACTAGCTGATACCCCTCCAGAGTGTTCATGTCCCGCATGCTTGTGCAGCAAAGGGTGGCTAAACACGCGTGATGTCGTGCCCATGCACATTTGCAGTTCTCCCAATAACCAGTGATTCTCCCTTTGTGCCTCCTGGAATCTCAGCAATCCACTCCCCACCCACGTGCCTACCATCTGCTTCGGGCTTTTTGGTGCTGTCACTGTACCCATGCGAGAACAACTGCACACAGCTCATGCTTAGAAACATGTCAAATGTCGGTTTCTTTCCAGTCTAGAAGGAGGAACTGTGGGAAGGATATGGAGATCTCCCCTTTCCTACTTTCTGAGAGTTTTGAAAAAATATCTTTTCTGTAATGATCACAACACAGAAACAATCTGGCTTACAAAATGCTCCTCTTCTTCTGTCCTACACATGCTTCAAAACACACCCCTTGCCCTGATCTTTCTCTGGAGAATGCAATCTATTGTTAGTAATCTTAGCTATTGTTAGCATGGATTGTTAGAGTGTTTCCTAAGTTTCCTTGTTCCACTAGGTGGAAAAAATACACCACTTCTCTGACCGTTTGAACTGCTTGCTTCTCTTCGCTATCGGCATAAGTCAATGTGCAATATGTAAAAAGGGTGGAAGAATATGCATGTCTGTTGGTTTGTGAAAGTGGAGTCAAGTGGACGAGAGAAAGAAATGGTATGAATATAGATGTATGGATTTATCTTCTTTAGGCTGTTTCCTGTGTGTAGTCCATGCTGTTTCTTGGCCTCCACAAGAGCAGACAGGTCCACACTTACCCTACACAGTGCCATTAGCACTAGAAGGTTCTCTGGAAACTTTAATTATGCTAATGACTTCAACGCAATGTACCAAATGGATAGCTCGTTTCTGTAACTGGGTGATTGTTCTCTGACTTAATCCACACTACTTTTAAAACCATCCCTAATGTCAAATCTTGACTGGTCTAATCAATACTATTTGTTTTCAAAGTGTCATTAGTTTAATGTGGGAGTTTCCTGTGTTTGGCACAAAAGTGGAGAAAGACGTGTTCTCACTGCAGGTGTGTTGGAGCTCACCTGTGGTACTTTCCATGGCATCGGTCACCAGGAAACTGCACTTTTCCACACAGCAAAAGGCTACACAGTTGTCACAGCTGAAATAAAATGGGGAGAGTTAGGGGGGAAGGAAGCAATAGCTTTCTTTTTAAACATGTGTAATAGTTCAAGCGGCTAAAATGGCTTTTGAAAAAATTTCAGAACAATTCCCTTCCTCCTGAGGCTAAGTTAGAGGAATTGCTAAGAGAATTAGTCTGAATGTTCAGAACTGCAATCACAAATTGAATAGAGTATCTCCTGGAGACTTCACAATGGAAATACTGTCCCCATGAGTGTTAATAACAGATTTGCCATTGCTTTCTATCCAGGCCAAAGAAAAGAGGAGGAAAAAAAAGAGGGAGTGAGAATAGAAGGCTAAACGCTTTTGTATAATACAATGTTGTGATTTCTCTCCTAGCTGCCAACAAAAGCAACACTTTGAATCTTGGCTGATAATTCAACTGGGAGAGTTTCAAAGCAGTTTACAGATTAGCAGAAGAACAACTGTAACATGAAGAGTAACAGAGACTGAGCAAAACCACAGAAAAAGAAAATGCAAGATCTCCACAAGAAAACACTGTGCATCTCGCTGGCGCTCGGTTAAGTGCTGTAAGTACAACAGTCCACCCCTTTACCTTTGCAACCACTGCACCTGAGAAACACAACCTTCAGGCAAGTGCAACAGGACGTGAACTGGGCAGAGCGTTTACATCCCGCCTTTTCTAGTGATGCTTGGAAACGGACCTTTCCATGAGCTCTGAACTTACACTGCAGAGCAGCAAAGCATTTTGTTTTCCTTTTGTAGTGCCTCCTCATTATACATTTGTGATGCCTCATATGTATTTTGAGACCTGCCTTCTGTATTTATTAATTTATGCCTGTATTTTTTTCTTACATCATCCTCATTCTTGATCATCTGTCTCCAGCACCCAAAATAATTTCACCATTGGATGATACAGATCATGTCCCCATGGCTCCCTAGCCAAAAGTCTTCAGGTGCAATTGTTTGTGAGAAGTATTTTTGTGGAGATACTCTGTCCTGCATGGGAGAGGAGGAGGGAGGAAAGAAAATGCAATAAATTTCCTCTTTTGTTGCTTTTGCAACCTGTTGATCATCTTTAAGATAAGTGATTTATTTTTTTCCCTTTAGATGAGTTAGCTGTGTCCTGAAAAGAAGATGCATTTATCGTAAACTTGGGTATGCTAGATACATGAGGGACTTAGTGGTCCCTAAGACTGTCTCATGAGGCAGCGTTCCTATTCTTTCCAAGTCCTTGTAACAGCTAGTGAACCTTCTGCTCTACCTTAAAAAAAGTTCGATGATATTTCCTTTACTTTCCTTTCTAGTGGTGAAAGAGGCAATAGGAGACCCAGGCTGTTTTCAGCTCATGCCTAATATGGGAAAAATTGGAAGGCTCCAGAGGTTTCACCAGAGCAGTTTTGTCTCAGCTCTAATCAGTAAGAATGAGAAAAGAAGATATGGCTTTGCTATAGCCTGCTGGGTCCATCGTTTTTCTTTGTTAGCGAACTACAGTATCTGTGTTCATAGCACAAGAATGCAGCCAACAACTCCTAGACATACCATATATTTCATGGGTTTAGCAAGCCATAAAAGTTGAGAGTAGCATCTGATTTATCTCGGCAGCTGTCTCCAGCTGTTCTCAGGAACATATTTTTTTAATCAAAGGAGGTGTTCTCTAAATTAAGTCTCAATTTGAATTTCCTTGCCCAGGGATATATTTACAGAACTATTTGTAAAATACTACCTACTTCTTAAAAGCACTTTGAATGCTTTGTTAATGTGGTGTGGTGTGGCTTTCCTGTAATCACTGTTTCTTCCCAAAGGAAACTAATGTGAAGATTAGTAATTGCTGGATTATCAACCTGTGCACAAGCTCATTTTCTGGCCTAAGCAAGTTATTAGAGTTTCATAAATGCTCCGCCACATACATTATTCTACTACACTAACCTATTTCTAAAGAGACCACTGAGAAGAGGACAAAGAGGGACAGAGGAATATTTACTTTCCTGAATGATCCGGGATTTTACTTGCTTGCTGCCTATGGTGTTGCTTCTTTCAAGTGTGAACGCGATGGATGCCTGGCCCCTATGTCCCACAGCATACTGGTAAGGGGATAATGACAAGTGATGATGTTATACAAATATTTGACGTTCAGCTTGGCCTGGTTTTAAATAGTGATGTCAAAGTTTACTCATCTGCAACCATCCAGCATGCCTGTTTTATGGTCCCTCCCTGCTCAATCTCCTACCAACTTTCCTTTTCGTCCCTGAAGCCTAAATCCTGATATGACACAGAGATGAAAAATCTGCAGGCTGGTCTCAATCGGAAAAAAAGTCTGTTGGTCTTCACAGGCCACCATAAATCACTAGATGACCTTCTTTCTTCCAGAAAGGAAATCGAAAGAGGAGCATGACAGATACATATTTTTTATTGGTTAATACCTAATTTTAACCAGTAGGTGAATGTATTGATAAGACAAGGCAGAGGTATTTTAGAGGGATTTTTTTTGCAGTGGAAAATGCTGGTTTGACAAAACTGAAAATTTTTAATGGTGCATGTGTCTTTCATTACCATGTTTACAGGAGATGTTGAAATATTCTGTTCCTACCTTTTTGCTACAGCTTTTATGTTACACTGCTATTTTACATAAATGCAAAATAAAGTCTAATTGAGTAAGTCCAAAGGAAACAATTCATCCCTAGTGTTTGAACAATTCCCTCTATGAAAAAAAATCCATGACTGTCACTTTTACTTATGATTCAGAATGAAACCAAATCTTGAAGCCCTGCAGCTTTCCTGAGGATGGGATGTCTGCTTTCGGACTCTTGGTGCAGTCGTGAGGCAGACAGCGATGCTGACCATGCCTCAGAAATGGGACTGCAGGGACGCAGCACACGACGCAGCCTGAGGTCTCTGCCCTGTACAGCAGCATCCAAGTGCCACAAAAGCTCCATTCAGCAGCATCCCTGGAAAACTCCCTTTTAATCCACTCTAGTTGCTTTTTCTTTTCTAATTTATTGTTTTGTTGGGGTTTTCTTTCTTTCTTTCTTTCTTTCTTTCTTTCTTTCTTTCTTTCTTTCTTTCTTTCTTTCTTTCTTTCTCTCTTTCTTTCTCTCTTTCTCTCTTTCTCTCTTTCTCTCTTTCTTTCTCTCTTTCTCTCTCTCTCTCTTTCTCTCTTTCTTTCTCTCTTTCTCTCTTTCTCTCTTTCTCTCTTTCTCTCTTTCTCTCTTTCTCTCTTTCTTTTTTCTCTTTCAGGGACTTTTTTCACAGTCTTGGCTTGCTTTTTCTTTTCTCTCTCTTAAATGCTTCGGTGAGTGTAATGCTCTCTGTTAGTGGTCCATATGTAGGTTAGAGAATGCTTTGCCCTTGCCTAGAGGTGGGTAAACTGCCTAAAATTTCTTCACAGGACATATATTCAAATCCCTGCAGGAAAGCGGAAGCATGGGTGATATAAGACTAGCCTATTTCATGGTTTATGACTTTTATCAGTATGCAAATGAAAGACAGCAAGTGGCTCTTTCAAACGTTCACAGTAAAAGTGTTCATTTGGTCACATTATCAAAAAAATAAGCAATGAAAGAGATGGTAGGCAGAGTCAGAGACAGGGATGTGACTAGCCTATGAACTGAGTTGTCTTAACCTTTACTCGGGGCTGTGTTGCAGATCTACTTCTTGACCTGAGGAAAGTCATTCACACACATTTTCAAAGCAGCCATTAACTTCAGAAGCCCAAATTGAGACACTGTGAGAGGGACTCCTCTCACTGGAGATGTCCATATGCGGGATGGTCACCTATACCTTATTTACAGCTAGGAGAAAGCGACGGCTGTGTCTCAGACGTCTTACCTCTTGGGCTGCTTTGGATATCCACATCAGGATGCAATGCGTCTCCCTCAGAAATGCCTGTTCCTATCCCCAGCCTACAAGGGGACCTGACACGGCGAGCTCGTGCCCAAGTATCGGCAGTGCAGATGTCTGAAGTTAGGCGAGAGGCATCTGCCCTGCGGCATCTTCTTTGATGCAGCTGCTGAGTGGTTGCAAACCTCCTAACCTCAGATGACACCCGTATAACAGGTATTTTGGAAGCAAAACCATTTTCTTCTGATCCACTACATGGATCTTGCAAAAAATTTAAATCTGACAGCCTGGTGTTATCTTTCCTGAAGGAAGATATCCTCTCGGGATCATGCTGTTTCTGCTTTATGATTCTTAAGGCTGAGGGCCAAAGAAAAAAGACAAAGTGAGAAAGATGCTATTAGGAAATCACAGACACTGTTAAGGGCCTAAACTGTCGTACTGTTCCTTTCAGAACACAATTGCTTAAGCAAAAATTGCCTTGTTTTTAAAATGACAGCAAGGGTCAGGTAAGATCAGCATCTTGTGCATCTTACTAATGGAGATGTTCAGCCTGGAAGTTTCAGTGCCTCCTCAGTTGCTCTTGTGTTTATGCATAGCTGTAAAACTTCTACAGGTCTCAAATAAGGAACAAGAATCCCTAAAAATTATATGGTGTCAGAACAGAAAAACAGAGAATAGAGAAAACTAAGACCATGCTTCCTACTCATTCTATCTATCTTTCCTGTGAATTACTAGACAAGGATAAAAATCTTGAAAAGATTAAACAGAAACTTCTTAGCTTTCAAATAGCAATCCAGTGTACTAATGTGCATCCCAGGCCAGTTCAGCCCTCATGTAAGTGACTGGAACACTTATGAAAACAGGAAATTCATGGTCAGGCTTATGCCTACGTTTGGCTTCATTTGTTATATGGGGGAGCTTATGGGTTTTTTTTCCTTGGAGTGAAAATACAGTTTTCAGCCAGGATGTGATACATCAAAATAATACATCAAAAATAAATAATATACAGATTCCCTGTGATAGAAGCTTAGCTACACCAAATAGAGCTTTATGCAGCACTTGAAAGCAAAAGAATGAAGAACTGCTACAGCCCTAACACAAGCTGGAATGAACATGATGTGTATCTGACTTCTGGTTTGAATTCAGCAGGCTTCTCTATTCTAAAAGAACAAATGGATCTTGCTTCCCCAAGCATATGGCAGCAACACATGCAATTTACATCCCATATGGGGTCTCTTTCAGGCAACCGTCAGACTATAAAATGTCACAAGAATTTGCTTTAGATCCCCATTATACAGTGCAGACACTTGGCATTCCCCTTTGTAGCACTGTCCATAGCTGCAGGCGAGCTGCTTTTAATATAATTATTGTTTGTGCCACATTAGTACCTGAAAGTTAGGGAGCACTGCAACACCTCTGCCATCACTCTGTGACAAATGTAGGATTCCTTCAGATGCCCGTGGTCTAATTTAGCAGCAGATGAAACCAGTTGGTGTGACACATAACGAGAAAGAACGGGACAGGAAAATCAACACTGTATGGTTATTACATAGCATATTTTATCGCTTGGTCTCAAAGCACTGGGTGAACAGGGTAAGCAAAATTATCCTTCTTTCAGAGATGGGGAAACTGAGGCACAAGCAGATGACTTTTCAGAGCGTGCCAAAGCAGTGGCAGAGCTGGCATCAAAGCCGGGCTCCTAAGTCACAGTCCAGCTCTTTACACACCTACTCACACTGCATCCTCCTCGCATACTTCAGTCCTATTTAAATAGATCATGCAATATCTATGGATAATTAGTCACACGCATGTAAATTTGTGGGCAAAAAAGTGCACGGAATAGGTGTTTTTATTTCCTTGGCTGCTCGCACAATCATGCTTAATTGGCACCGTTGTGTAAGCGACATAATAAAAAACACCTAGCAAAATGATGAGGTGCAGGTTTTAAAGACTACTATCAGAAGGGCCTTCCTTCTGCGATGAAGAAAGTATGCGTATACTCAGTAGGAAACTAGATATCCAGGCACATGAGGCTAGAATTTCTGACATAGCATAGGATGCAAATCAACAAGGCAGTAAAGTAAATAAACAGTTAGAAGCCTGGAAAAGGAACAGAGAATATTTGTGCTTGATGTGATTATAAGGAAGACAGCAGCAGAAAGGGATAAAGGAGGAAATCACTTTATCAGTGCACATGCATTAGGTTTAAGTTGTTTTGCTACTAGGAAGGCCAACAGGAAGAAGAATTCATAAATTTCCATCACAGTGGACTATTATGAACACCATGTTGGGCACAGCAAGTAACTCAGGCTGTGGGAATTCACCTTATAGTGGACCTGAAAGACAAGGAGAGAGGTCAGTGAAAGACCACTGAGGTCAAGGAGAATGGTGACGACTAAGGGAACGGGAGTAAGATGCAAAGCATATTAAAGTTTTAGCCCAATGACGTGACTTCCAAGTTAATTAGTCACTCTTGCAAGCACGTAAGAGTACGTAGTCGGGATGCAGAGATGACCAATGTACTATGAGATTCTCTTTTCAAGGAGAAAGGAGAAGAACAGAGGAAGCCATTGACAAGAAGCATTAAAGGAATAACCAGAGAAAAAGAAAGAGATCTTGAGAAGGGCAGAACTGCCAAAGCCAAAGAAAGAAAAGATTTTAGCAAGGGTGTAAAACTGATGACACCAAGGCCAGTTTGCAGGCTTAGGACCTAAGGAAGATATGGACTGGTAGTTGGGAAAGAACAGATGGCACGTAGCATGTGTGCCACCCACCAAGAAATGCGTGAGCACTGGGCCACTGTTCTTCCCATTTCACTTACCCTTGCACAGAAGCGTATGAGAGAATTTTAGTTGTGTGGCAAAAGCCTTGTCTTGAAGGATATTATTTCTTTTCACAACCCAAGCTTAGGTCGTATCCTTCAACCATCCTCACAGTGACACCATTGTTAATACAGCTGACTTGACATGGCAGTGCCATGAAACCCCGATAACTGTGCTGTGAAAACCCAAGCATTTCACAGCACATCACCTAATCAGTCTCCAGTCAGAAATATGCCTGCAATATTGGGCCCTTAGCAAGAATTTGCAAAATCTAGAGAACTTAGGCTGGACAGGAACATGCTCTGAAGTTCCTGCAGTCAATCTGATGTTTTCCTTTTACATCTTCTAGTTATCCTGGCCCTTTTTATTGAGACTGTATATTAAGTGACTGCTTCACCTTTAAGTTTGCACACAGCAAGTTTTTGATGTATGTTTTTAATAAATTTTCTTTAGTTCTCTCAGGCAAACAATTTCACCAGTGCCAAACACACACACCCAGCCTGCTGTCCGCAGGAGGCTCCCCGTTTACTCCAGTGCGCCAGGTCAAGCTACAGTCAAAGCCCCATTCCTGGAAGGCTCACACTGGGCTATGAAACTGATAATGACATGAGGACAGCAAGCCTAGCGCTCACACAGCAATTGCTCAACAGTCCATGAGAGAAATATTCATAGTATATAGTAAGTAGCCAGCATAGGGAGTCCAGAGAGTCCAGAAAGACAAACATGTTGTTTTCCAATGGAGACCTCTACATGACTTCTCTCTCCCTTCGTCTAGACTGGAATTAACCTTATGAATTCAGGCAATTAGTCACTTTCCTGACTCTTGTGTGAGTGGCTTCAGAAAGCCTTCTCCCTGCTGTCTCCAGCAACAGCAGCCCAGAAGGACATTTCAGATCTTAATTGAAAGGGAAATGTTTGCCAAAGGTCAGTTCAAGTGGAAGAAAAGCCCCTTTCATTGAGGCTGGGGGGGAGAGCAGAGCAAATAAGTATCTCAAGGGAGGCATGAAGTGTCTTTGTGATTTATTTGTTAGGAGGCAGGTGGGAACCAGTGAATTTTCACCCTCTTATTTATTTTTGTCCAGCCTTTACAAACTCAACACATTTCTAGCAAGGACATACATCATCTCAGCACAATTCTCAAGATTGTCCTTTTTTTCCTATGCTTATGCACACACATGATAGATCACACTGCTTATAACTTTGTGTGGGTTAGTGCGCAGCAATGTTTAAATAAATGGTTGGACTGGCTCATGTCACTTGCTGATGACCACCAACCACTCTGAATGCAAAATGGCATTCAGAGACCGGAAGGGCATCCCTCTTGGATTTCACCTGAGATCACAATGCCAATGCTGATGCAGAGACTGAAGATTAAGAAGAAAAAGGATGGGAAATTACAAAGGACGTGCTGAAGGTCTCCTGATGGCTCAAGGCAGAAGCAGGAAATACATCATGAATGATTTTAGCAAGGTCTTCTGCCAAACTGGACATCTACCTCTTTGCTGTGCAGACATTTATAGACCCAGACACCTCCAGCAGCTCTCATTCTGTTCCAGAATTTTCAATCTGAGATAAACGTAGGATCACTTTCTCTTGCTTTGTGGTTACAGAGAATATATGACATAAATGGAGCAACACATTGTATTCATTATTTAAGAGTTGTTTGTGGTGTTTTTCCTTAAAAAATCTCTCATTTGAGGCCTTTGTTCCACATTGTATTACACTCCTGGGTCCTGGGAAGCTGGGAGATGCACTGGGATTCTGGGACTGAGAGATGGGAATGGACAGAGGAGGAACAGTCAGTCCATTTCACAGATGATTTTGATAATTCTGGGAGTGCTGAAAGTCTCTAAAAAGCAGAAAGATCCTGGCTACAGGACAGTCCCCTGACAAGTACCTCAGTGCCAAACACTGGAGTTGGCTCCAGGATGGCCGGACCAGGAGCCCAGGGTGTCAGGCAGCCATGGACTCAGATGCTTGGGACGGAGGATCCCCAAAGTTTGTAGGCTCTCAGCCCTCTGTCCCCTCACCAGGTAAACACCCAGGTTAAAGGACACATATTCTCTTCAGCAGCCTGCTGAAAAAACTCAGAGAGAAGTAAAACATTTCCTAAAGAAAGATGCAGCTCTATCACGAGAAACTGATGTGGCAAAGTGTTTTGATACCGAGTGTCTCAACTGCAGCTGAAAAAACTGCTGCCAGTTTTTTCAGAAGTTTCATGGTTAAGCACGTCCTCCTCCTTAAGCATGTCCCCATGTTTGCTTCTGCAAAGCAGCCACTGTAATACACGTTCTCCATATTCATCGTGGTATTAGACAACCAGGCATCTCTGTGAACAATGGCTCTCCATCAATTAGTTGAAAAAGAGGATTGCTTCAAGGAACGGCACTCGATACCTCTTTTGGAGACAGCCCAGACATTTAGGATGTAAAGGCTAATCCAGTTAAGCCATGTAAGACCAATACTCTGCAGATGACCTTTTTTAGCTGCCTAGACTTTGGCATAACAACCCTGACACGCTGCCAGCTACAAGGGCCTTCTTTACTTTTTATAATAGCCTTTGATACCTGTTTTACACAGGCAGCAGTAATCTGGAGACAGGTAGTATGTGCTAGGTTTCAGAGATACTGAGTGTTTGAGGTCCATGCAATTTCTGTGAATTTATTTCTCCTGAAGGTCAGGTCCCATGTCCATAAATTAGCCTGGAATTCAGCAGGGCCCCAATTATTGTCACTTGCAATGTATGATGTTTAGAAAAAAAAAAAAGTTTGTTCTCCTTCTGCCCACCTCAGTGATGAAGAAGAGTAAGAAAACCCATTGTGGTCCTGAGCATTAGCAGCGGGCACTGGGAAACAGCTTTATTCCATTGCAAAATGGGGCAACTCCTAAAAGTTGGAGGTAAAGCAACCGCCCTGTGTAACTAGTGATGATCTCACAGGATCACCTTTGTGAGAGGGAAGCTCCCATAGTCATCCTCAAAGGCTACAGAGATGATGAGGGGACTGGAGCATCTCTCGTGTGAGGAAAGGTTGAGAGACCTGGGGCTGTTTAGCCTGGAGTAGAGAAGACTGAGAGGGGATCTCATCAACGCTTATAAATATCTAAAGGGTGGATGTCTAGAGGATGAGGCCAGACTCTTTTCAGTGGTGCCCAGTGACAGGCCAAGGGGCAATGGGCACAAACTGGAACACAGGAGTTTCCACCTGAACATGAGGAAAGACTTCTTCACTCTGAGGGTGACAGAGCACTGGGACGAGCTGCCCAGGGAGTTTGTGGGGTCTCCTTCTCTGGAGAGATTCAAAACCCACCTGGACGTGATCCTGTGCAACCTGCTCTAGGTGTTCCTGCTCTAGCAGGAGGGTTGGACTAGATGATCTCCAGAGGTCCCTTCCAACCCCCACCATTCTGTGTGATTCTGTGATTCTGCGATTCTGCAATTCTGTGATTTTGTGATTTTGTGGTTCTGTGAAATAGTGGAAATCTCTAGCTGCAGAGACGGGAACAAGGAACAGGTGACTTTCTGATGTAGTCAGAGCTAAAACCTTCAAACTGGTGATAACTGACTGCCCCCATAATTCAGAATCCATTCTGCCTTTATAAACCTCTGATGCAGATTGGTCTCGCTGCCCTCTCAGAACAGCAGAAAAGCTCTTCCTTGGCAGAACCAGTTATTATCCTGCTATATGGATACCTAAAAGCAATGTGTGCATGGCCACTACAATACAGTCTTTCAGAGGAATTTATTTAACATGTTTTCCTGTGCCCTTAATTGCAGTCTTGTGAATCCTAGTTACTACCCTGACCAAATCAACAGTACTGCTGGAAGAATTACTATAATCTCCTGGTTTCCTTTTCCCAGGAAGGTAACTAGTAAAATAGATAGTTCTGCTGTACTGCAACTTCCTATAGCTGTTTTTGATTGCATTTTGCTCCCTAGTGCTGCAATAAGAATTAAGCTCCTGTCTCTGGTGCAGTTTTCAGATGCTCTCCTGCTGTGAAGTGATGCTCTGAAATGCCCAGTGATTCATGGTTCTGATATTTCATGTCTAATGGAATTATTTCTGGATGGAATTGTTACCTTTCCTGAGAGAGAGACACTCATAAAGCTGGTAGGAGACAAATTATATGCGTCTACTCTTGTCTCCTCCACAGCGCTTCTCAAAATCAAATTACTTGGCTACACTTTTCAAAGTTCCTCGTATTGCAAGAATGTGTAAGCAATTTAAAGTAAAACACGGGGCCTTGTAATTAGGCAAAACACAGAGAATTCAGGGTTACAAAGGGATTTAAGAAAGACCCAGTCGTGCCACAGCACAGAGGAATAAGAGGGGGGGATGTGAAAGCTCTCTCTTCTTATTTGTAGGTCAGACTATCAGCAGCTCTGCATTATAGGATTATATGCCTATAAGGCATATGTATAAATCACCACATGAGGTGTGTTCTGTAATTGCTGGATTGGGATCAAGACATTTTATTGCTTGAAATCAGTCTGAGTTTAAAGCGCTTCAAACCCTGCCATGGTTCCTCCGGAGGTGGCCGTGTCCCAGAGGAGCCCCCAGGGCTGCCCCGCTGCAGGGGAACCCCCCGGAGAGGTGCGCATGTCCTTCCCCCTCTCGTGTCTGGTCCTCAGAAATCCCCCAAAACTGCTCTGCGATTAAAGTCAGAAACCTGAGCTGCGGAGTGGGTCTGGAAAGCTGGTGATTCATGCAGGGATTCTGTGGCGCTGGGAGACGTTTCTTTTCAATTAGTTGAATTCCCAAAGTAAGCAAATATCCTTCAAATGATATCAATTACAAAATATTCGAGTCTGCCTGGGGAACGTGCAACACACCATCAGTGAGGCACCGTCCTTGGGGTGCCCCGCACCGGCAGGATCGCAGGATGAGTGCAAACCTTCCCCTGCTGAGGCTGCAGTGGGGTGAGGGCTTAGCCCCACAGCGCCGGGCAGGGGGTCCCGGGGCAGCCCGGCCCCCCCGGCAGCGCAGCAGGGAGCAGGGCATGGATCAGCCCACTCGTGGGAACGGCGCGAGCTGCCCTCGAGCAGGGCGGTTGGCAGAAAGCAGCAAGGGCTTTGCCGCATCTGAAGCCCACCCACGGGAGAGCGTGCCCCCGGCATGCAGGAGAGTCTCCCAGGCAGCCAGAGGGGTGCAGATCCCATCCTTACGCCACGGGAGGCTGCTCTGGCAGGGGGTGGCATGTGAGGAGAGCCCTCTGGCACCCGAATTTCTAACCTGGGTCTTCTACAGCCCTGTGGGGACACCTAAACAAAGACTTTCGTGCAGCTGCCTGCACTTGGAATCAGTGTAATTTTTCTGTGTGCACGCTAACATGTCTCGTTTCGGGTTCTCACAGCTTTTCTGTCTTGGTTACCTGGGTAAGAACGACAGCCAGCCATGAGCGGTCTCTCTGGCGGAGCACGCGAGGAGTAGTGGCTGGCAGTCGGTCGGCCATAACCCTTCAGCACAGTAAACGCCCAGGCCAGGCCGCATTCAGCTGGGGCACAGCTCGGGAAGCAGGATGGGAAAGGCCATGGCCTCGTTTCATGCCCCAGACAGAATCTGGTTTCTGCCAGACGGCTTTCTCTGCTGCGTGGGCCACCGCAAAACAGGTATTTTAACATCGCTGTTTGCGTCACTGTGATCAGCCTGGTCTTTTATCTTCAGAACGGGGTGCCGCACGCTGGGGCGTGCAGAGGGGTTGTGGATCCCGTGTGCCGGACCTGGGGGCGTGGGGGGTTCCCACCCCCCCAGGCTGGGACAGCAAACCGACCGCTCCCCGCAGCCCATACGCCCTGCGTCCCACCAGCGGGGAACCAGGGCACGGGAGCAGCGAGGCAGACAAGTTGTCCAGGAGTGGGACCATGGCGTGTCCCGTGGAGAACGTCCACCTCACATTCAGACTGCGGGCGAGCATTTCAGATGAGGGTGCTGGAGAGGACAGAAGTCAGCCGGGTGCGACGCTGTTGAACTTGCTGGCGATGAGCTGGAGGGGGACCTGTGAAGTCCCATAACCTGTGTGAGTAGCTCAGCTTTCTCCCTCCAATGAACATTATTTGGTGCTTAAATCACTAAGCGTGACCGGCATCTGCCCTGCCCGCTTGTCAGTGCTCTTCTCCAGCTATCGCTGCTGTTCCTCACGTTTGGACTGAAGTCTTGACTAAACTAAGTAACTTTGATCAGCAAAGTTCGCAATTTTGATGCTCGTCCCTCTTTCTAGATACGTTAATGCTTGCGTTGGAGCTTACTTTGCACGGGTGCCAATCCCTTTAAAACAGGCCCATTAGAGAGCAGCAGAATTCAAAAGTCCTCTAACATACGACGCAGACCACAAAGAGCTTTCCAAGGGATTTGGCAGGGTCAGGCAGTGCTTTGACTGTGGTTGTGAAAGATCTGCTCTCTGAATGAAGTCACCTCAGATTGCTCGCCTCTAGAGAAAAATCCTCTACACGCATATGCATGGAAGGGATCATCAGCATTTACAGAGGCCACAAAGGTTTGGGATTTCTTCAAAGAGTTGGTAACAAGATTGTGTAAGAATCAAATAGCCTTGCAAATAGCTATATCCCATTAGTCGTGACAGAAAGTGCTGGGCTGAATAAAATGTTTATTGTGGCTTATGAAGTGTCTCTGTACACATAACCCTGAGCAAGACCCAGAAATTCTGGGCTCTGCATTTGAAAGGCAGCTGGTTAAATAGCCGTGGCAAAATAATCAAAAAAGCACTGTTTATTTGCTCAATACATTAACCAAGTGATTAACTGAGTAATGGGAGACCCAGAAGAAAGAAGAAACCTTTCCCTTTGTGTGAAATCTGTTTTTCAGACTTTCCACCAGTATTACACATTCCTGGAAAACAGAGCTAAGCTCAGTATACTTCAACTCAGTCATGAAAGCTCACGCCAGACTGAATGATCGGCTGGGTGCATTGCTCAGACTTTCATGCAGCTCCTCCTCCCTCTCTCGCAAAATTTGAAAGGAAGCAAAATAATTATGGCTAACTTACTGGCCTGTCTTATGAGGGGTAAACATTAATTCAAGAGTTCTGGAGGACTTCATGCCACCAAACCTGGGCGCCTCCTTGAAATTTAATAAATCTATTTATTTCTGTATTTCTGTTTTCACAAGTCAACTTCTCAGAGGAGACTGCTTCTGCTACCATAAAGTGAGTAAATCTGCTGTAGATTTTTTCCCAGTGTCATTCCGGATGTAAGCTGGTGTAAATGTTCAATTCTGTTTGAGAATTCTTACTTGTCTTCATTCCCACCTGATTGTCCAGGCTCAGTCCTTCCTAAATTACTGTTCCTCATATTCTTGGAGATATAAATTATTTGTAAAGTCTTTCTGCAGGCCTCTCACCTGCTGTACTTACTGTGCTGTCACTTAGCTTTGTAGTACACAGAGAAAAAATGTAGTTCTTACTCCCTGAGAAAATTATAGAGAAAATTATAGATTGCCCGTCTTTCTCTACTGAATCTCTAATTAATGTTAAATCACTTTCTGAAGATCATGTAAGGGTAACCAAAGAATCCCACCACTGCTGGTAAGGAGCTGCGTAAAATTTACACAGTGCGTAAAATGCTAATAAGCAATACTGCATTTCTAACTCTAGGTGCAGAAGAGGAGTAATCCTCTAAAGGGCCATGCAGATGCTGAGGGTGCTGAAGCACAAGACCTGGGGCCATTTGAGATGCCATAGGATGTCCTTGCAGGCCACCAATTTCTTCTCCAAGTGCCCCGTCTGTCCTATGTCACATCTGCCGGGCCTGTGCAGACATCTCTGAGACCCTCAGCTGTCTAAAATGACATCAGAGTGCCTCTGTGCCCCTGAAGTGAGCGTGCGCATACCCCCTTGGGACACGGCACAGCTGCGGTGCCTATCTGCCTGTGAGGTCTGGATGTGGCTGGACATGCGGCAGCGTGCAACCAGCCCCACGGTGATGAGGAACAGGACGGGGGGGGTGTCAGTCCTCCCTTTGTGCCTCCGAGCAGGTGATGGATTAGGCTGGCAGCTGCCCCAGCCGGTGCGTGGCCCTGGAGACGGACCAGAACACAGCACTGCAAAGGGGTGAAGGTGAGATATCAGAGCAGGGGTTATTAATGAGTCAGATGTGGGTAAGACTTGATAGACCCGAACTGGCTCAGGACTGTTCTCTAGGTCAAACAGAAGAGCGAGGCTTTTGTGGAAGGAAGGTCTGGGCTATCAGGAGCCAGGCAGGAGCCTCTCTGTAAAAAGGAGAAAGCAACACCTTATCCTTCAAGTGCACTCAGCAATGAAAGCAGCACTTCTACTGATTAAAGCATAATAAATGTAATGAACAACACCTTAAGCTATTAGTGACTGCTACCTATTCTGCATTTGTTTTAAGCCCTTTGAATGCTGATAACTATTTTTTTCCCCTCGAAAATCTTTCTACATTATTGCCGTTTCCTTCACTCACCACATTTGCAATCATCACTTGTGAATTCAAGTAATGAATTCGTGGGGAGGCTGGATGGCATAATAATACTGTCTTGCACACTACCACAGCTACCACCCGGCAATCCCAGGATACTTAACCTGCTCCAGTGGATTAAGCCTCGCAGTGCTGTTCTGCTGGGCAGGGGGGTGGTTGAAGTCCCTCAGGCAGAACAGAAAGCCTTCAGGGCACCGTATTTCTGGGTCCCTGGGGCAGGAACATACATGTCTATTTGGTACCAGCCCAGCGCCTCTAGGAAGTGTCAGATCTGCTCTGCGTGCGCTGCGCAGACAGCCCGCACATGTTCAGTAAATCTGCCCCGCTGGGATGCGCCTGGCTCTCAGTACGTGGCACGCAGGCTGCGTATCGCACGCGCAGAAATGTGTAGTACGTTCAGTGCTTCCGCGCAATGGTCAGTCGCTCAGCACATGCACATTAAGTCCACCCAGCACTTCCACAAAGCATCGGAATAGCCGATGGCGTGAGCGGTTTGTGCAAGGCAGAGCAAGGACGATCATCCTTTGCCGTGTATGTCCACAGAGGAATAGAACCATATGAAATTACTCCCCTGGAAATGTTGGACTCTGTTGTTCACGTGCTATGCAGCAGATCTATGCATGTGTTTTAAAAACATCAAGGGGATTCAGCTGTCTGGCATCCTGCTCAGATTCCTCAGTATAAAAAGCCTCTGCGATAACCTGGATGCACATTAGCGCTAATCAGAGTGCAGAGAAGCAAGAGTAGCAGATAATTGTTAATCTGTTCACTGTGAAACATTTAACAGTACAGCTTCATTATTATAAATCTGCCTGACTTCACTGATAGTACATTAATCAACACAATAAAACTGATATTAATACGGTTTTTAGGAAAGGACTAGTTGTCTTACTCTCAGATAGCACTAAAATGAGGTTAGTAAGGATATCCACAATTCCAAGTGCTTGAATCACTCACTAGCTCCAAGAAGACCAACCATACTTTTAAGTACCTTGCTGAACTGGAACCTAATTTGCAAAGCAGGACCTAATACAGCCAGAAATGGACTGTATCACATACATTTTCCTCCACATACTAAATTGGGAAGTAAAACATTGATTTTTAGCACATACCCTATTCCTCCATCATTGACGCAGCTAGGTCTCTGCTGAAGTGTAAATGATCACTGAATTATTGAAACCCTTGTCATGTTGTAATGGAAAATGTTAATTTTAATGAGACACACACAAATGCCTGCAAAAACAATGAATCAATCCTAAGTGGGTAGATAAACAAATGTATTTTTATTTTCGTTTCGGTGATCTGTGTGGCCCAGCAGTGAACTCAAATTTTGAAAGGAATTAAATAATGTTTTGCAGCTGGTCAGAAAATGAAAACCCATTTGCAGAATTTTTTAAAAAATCACAGACATTGTTCCAGTATTACAGTGGAAAAAAAATCAACAGATTCTTGAAACTAATCAGAAACAACAAAAAGAGAGTCGTTTTTAATAGTACTCAAAGCTTTACCTGAAATATTAAATGCACACATCCAGCCATCATAAAAACTACTAATGTCATGAATCTGTTTACTACTGAGAAGGATTAGCAGAAATGTACACCATGTTACAGTGCCAGACAAGATGCAGCAAATTCTTTCCGCAAAGAAGCTGTATACAGTTCCATCATATGGTGCCCCTCATGTTTGCTTAGAAAAAATGAAATAGAAAACTTGCTTCTTTAGCCAAAATTCTGTTTAGGGAGTGCAGATCTAGGGGAGATGAACAAAGCCTTCCAGCCATCTCTCTCTGCTGCATCCAACCCTGTGGAAGCTGCTCTATTCCAATTCTGCAGCAATACCCTCTGTGCCAGCCTACAGGAATGTCATGGAGGAAGGTAATGCTCACAGGGTCTCTGTATTGTCAGTGTCAAACAGGAGTGGGATTTGGGGGTTGGCTAGAGGACAGAAACAGGAGCCAGGGTGCCCAGGAAGTGTAGGCAACCAGGGCAAACTAAAGCACTGCTTCTCTGTGCACACTTCTTGAGATCAGCAATTAAATGGACATGTTTAGGGAGAAGTTTATGTCTATCATATTACACTATATGAGTTCCAACACAGCTATGCATAGACTATGCTATGCCTATGATGCTGGTAGAGCCAATCGTTAAGGTACAACCTTAGAACATTTTCTGTGATGTTGATCACTAGAAAGGATACTCAACTCAGAGCATCAAGATGAAAAGCAGCTTTTGAAATGGTGTTTATTGTGTTGAACATTTTCATGAATCTAATGCAATATTATACAGGTAACTATAAGGTTTTATTAAAGAATTATTCATTGTCTTGATCGTTTCCGAAGAAGATCTATGTATTTGCAGACCAGAATATTCTGCTGATGAGGAATATTTTTCTCCTGGCAGGAATCCAAGCATCAAAATGTAGGCTTTTGTAGCTGTGGTGAGTAATCTGTCAGCAGGGAAACCATGACAGCCTAGAGGAGGAAGAAAAGAAAAAATCCAATCACATTGGAAACAGATACTCCATAAAAATAAATAAGGGGGAAATGTTTTCCAGCTCTAAAGTCTTGTGTTGAAAATTATTGTCCTGACAAAAACTGCACCCTAAGATTTATTTGCTAGAATTTCTGATGATGAATCAGGAAAGAGGTGAAAATCAGTTTGGATGTTCTGTATTGTAGCTGATAGGTTTTCTCAGTGCGGACAAAATATATTAATGGATGGCTTAGGAGAAATTCAGACAAAGCATTTAGATCAAATGCTGAGGCCTTTTTGGCGTTTTATATTGTACCCTCAGCTACTGCTAGGAGACGCTGTGGGTACCCAAACAGCACATGTGCTTGCTTGTGGATTTCAGCAGAACTTCCATTAGCATCAGTGAGAGCTGTACTAGATCAGGGACTTTGACATTCATCCCAGTTTAGCTATACTTTCTGTGGTAAAACATGGAAAATCCTCACTGAGGTTAACAATGTGTCATCTGCCCCTGCTGCCCTCCCCTAGTGCTCCAACAAACCTTAGGTATGGCTGCGAAATGAGAGTAATGGGAATGTCAGCTGAATACAACAGCGTTGCAGCAGCTCTGCTGTCCTCCCCACACCTGTGTACACAGCTTGGTTTTGACAAGGCATTACCTGGCTCACATTGTTGTGATTTCACAGCAATGTCTGACTGCAAATTGTTATTTTGGCCCAGAACTGGATTTACAAGGGTTCTCCAGGGGTCGTGGTCTTGTTGCCTGTCCTTTCTTTCCCTTCAGCACTGCTCAGTGTGACGGGTAGTCGCGGGCCTGAAGTGGGGGCTGAACCTACCGCTGTGCAGCCCCTTGCTGCTAGCCAGGTCGTAGCTGCGCTTGGCCCTGTTTGGAACTACAGCTGAGCAAATAATTTATTTTTCAGTTTACTGTCTGAGCTGAAAGTGGTAGAAAATAATACATAAACAAGACCCACGCGTTTGTTATTTTTATAGCTTGATAAAATACAAATATGACATTTTTCTCACCCCCTAAAAAATGTGCAGCTGGAACCCAAAATAAAGGGTTTACTTTCTTTTTAAAAAATAATATTTAGGGCAATTAGAAACATTGCAAAATTAAAATAAAAGATATGAGCACTTTTCAGAATGTTAAGGCCAAAAGTATGAATTTAACACAAATTTTTTAATAATTTTGACCGTGTGCAAAATCTGAGGTTTTGGTAAATACAATAACCACTTATTCACTCAGAGCACATCTAGAGTTCATCTGAGAGCTATGACAATGCCATTTCTGCTTTTTTTTTCACCTCTAAAAGTTTTCGTTAGCTTTTGCCAACACAGTGGTTCTAAAAGCAACAATAAATAACAGGCTACTGAGATCTGGCGGCAATTTTCCGAAATTCTAGGAATGCTGAGAAGGGAGTTATGGTTTATGTTAAATGCCAAGCGTCCTCTTGGATTCCCAAGGATCACGCAGTATTACCCACACCATAACTTTTCAGGGTCCTTCAAAGCTTTGCTCTTGCAGCACTTTCGCAGGGAAAGTTCCCATTGGTGCCACTGGCAGTTTTTCCCGAGAGAAAACTGCAGAATCTCTAGCTTCAGATGTTTGGGAAATTGTAGTTTCTAAGACCAGTGCCTGGGACCTCAGCATTTAACGCGTTTTAAAATTGACCAGCTGAGTTAATCATTAGAGTAAACCCAGTGATTTAAATACCAAAATATTACAGTTTATGCTGTAGATTTCACTTAGTGATAAAAACTGGGTCAAGCAACAGCAGATTATCATCAAAATAGGTCATATTTGTGCCCAGAGGTATTTGTGCTACATATATATATGCCTATACATATACATACATACATATATTGCCTATAGTCAAAATTGTGATGTGTTGTGGGGTGCATTTGAAACATATGTATTAACATTTACTATTTATTGAGGAACCAAGCTGAACCCAAGCCTGTAGTGTGAGGCAGAACAGAAGCTGACCCTAACCTCTAACTACTGCTATCATCTTTTTTACCATAATTGTCCATTTTCTGTTTTCAGCCTCCTGGAAAACCAATGACTGTGGAGAATAAAATACTTCATCATCAACTTCTTCAGGTTTTCTGGGTAAACAATGTAAAAAAGTCCAGTTGGAAGCAGCAGATTTTGCAGTCTGTAGATCAAAAAGCATATAAAAATAAATAAATATGTGAGGACATGAATAAAATCTTTAACCAGTAAAAAGGTTAACACATTTTCTATTAGCTCCCACTCTAGTTCCTTGGATGATGAACTCAGAAGAATTCCATTGACTTCAAAAGAATTCCTCATCTGTGAATAAGATGGGAATATCCCCATTTAAGTCAGTAAGAGTTCAGTGCTGACTTCACAAAAGTCAAATATTTACTCCTATTTCTCTGGATTTAGTAGGGGAGTAAAAACTCCAGTGACCTAGTGGATCAATAAAGTGCATTCTTTATTTGAACGCCATGCAGTAATATAATACTATCGATAATTGCAACAAGAACATACTAAAACATGATTTTAAAGGCTATATTTTTTCCTTTCAATATTGTCACTCAAAATATATTGATCTAGTACCGATGAACAATGAATTAAAGCATTTTAGAGCAGTTCAGAGACATACTCATTAATAGTATTTTCTGAACCTATGTTAAAATCAGGTCAATTAAACCAGTAATTCTATCAGCAAGGAAAATGTCCTTGTTATCTCAGACAATTAATAGTTTTATGACTTTACATTTTCTCCAACTGATTTTGTGCTGATAAGCATTTCAACTAGATGATTTTAAAGGCATATATTTAATGCTTTATTAATTAATAGATATACACAAAATTGCCCCAAATGCTGCCCAGGAATTTAAGAGTTAATCTGTGAGCTGCTCATTCTAAATAAAATATAAGGGATCTTTTCTGGTATCAAAGAGGAAATGCAAAGTTAGAAATAGTTTTTAGGTCATAAAGAGGTAAAGGGTTAGCTCTCCTGCACATGTTCTGGAGTTAGATCTCACTGACAAGCTGTGAAAGAGGCCAAGCCATGTGAAATGTGTAAAATAATTCAAACTTTGTTATCTTTTTTGAGTTTTGCAAGCTGGAGGGAGGTTTGCATGTGGTTGTTCCACGGCCCCACTCAAAAAAATACCAAACCCATGCTTTGCTGATGTTGATTCTTATAAATGCAAACTGTGAAAGCATCAATGAAAAACTAAATCTCAATTTTTACCTGCATTGTAATCTGATAACCTTGAAATGCCTTTAGTCTTTCTTTCTTTTCCTCTTCTTGTCCCATACTTATCCATGTATCTGTAACTAAGACATTGGCACCGTCTGCAGCTTCCAAAGGATCTGTTGTGAGAAGTAACTTGGTACCATACTAATGTGAATAAAATAAGGAAGATCAGGAAGACAAGGAACTTCAACTTCATTTAAAATGAAAATATACTTTATTTATATTACTGTACTAGGCTATTTCTTAGGCTCCTACCTCTTTAGAGTACTGTTCAGTTATTTTAGTTATTCTGAGGTCTGGTTCAAAGCCCTGCCAAAAGAGATGATAGATAACATATTACGGAACATATATAAGATCTTTACTGATTATTAACACTGGTTAGAAAAATACTGATTGAACCATTTGCCATGGGAAGAAGAATATCTTTCAGAACTGTAAAAATTGAGCAAATTATGTTGATTTTGTTGAAAGTTTATTTTGGAGATAAACTGGTGGAAAGCATTCTGATAAGGTAAGAAAAATGTATTTCAACAAATACAGAATGAAATGCCTATACATAATTCATTTTTTTTTTTTTGGTTTAAACTGATTCTTTGTTTGATATTTTATATTGTATTACAATGCAGCATTCTAAAAAAGCTGCATCACCAGTCTGAACCAACCAAGATGCAACACTTCCACCAATCTGAAACAACTTTCAAGTTTTTTTTTGTGTGGGAGAGGGCACTGGATGACTTTGTAAGACTTTCTCAAATGGAATTATCATGCTCCGTGATTCATACTGCAGTCATGAATTCCCCTCAGCCCTTCTGAAGTTGGACTCAGTAGAATTACTCCTGCTTTTCATCAAAATATCTGAATCAGGATTCTCAACCTTGGTTCTGAAAGCTGGCACTTGAGATACATGCAAGCACCACTAGCTGAGGGAAGCACCCAAGTGGCTGAGACAAGAATGGGCAAAGTTTTCCTTCCTTACTCCACGCGCACGGCTTGCTTACCCTGGGAGTCGCAACATGTAGGTGCATTCCCAGCTTTGCAGCACTCATCATGATGGAGTGGAGGACGTTGTTTCCATCCCCGATCCAGGTGATAGTGAGCCCGTTCAGCCCGCCGTAGTGCTCCTGCCAAACGAATCGGACAGCCCTGGGGTTACGTTCCAGGTGAGCTGAGCAAGCTGATGCCCTTGGTAGAAAGGACTGATCAGATGAGTCTGGTGCAAAGAAAGCTGGCTACCTTCAAATGCTAGCTGCATGGAACCATACCTTTAATCAAACTTACTGCAGCTACAAGATGGTCAGGGAGGGAAAGCCCCCTGTGTCTTACATGAAGACCCAAGTGCTGCAGCCTTCTCCAGTGAAGGACATGTTGACACATATGCCATATGGTGAGGCCCAGACTGGGAGACACAGCACCAGACACACAGTAACTTTAGCACCAAAGCTGTACAGCCGTGGGTTGGTGCTCATAAATATCAGCGAATAGTAGAAATTCTTAATTTAGAGGCAGTCCTAATGCTTAGGATAGCTCTCCTTCCAGCTTTCTCCCAAATTATGAAAATATCCTTATCCAGGTTTGCTCTGGCTTGGTTGTCTCTACATGATGTTCCATGTGGCCGTGGCAGCAGCCATGACCTTAGAGTGCATTTTAACCATCACAACTGTACAGGACAGCAAAGAGCAATACTTTGAAAGCAGCCATGACACTCATGGCCTGCAGGGTTTGCACAGCCAAAGAGTGCAGTGATTTTTTTAAAGTGTGGATTACCCGAACTTGAAACAGCATTATGGCGTTAACTGCAGCTTTGCCTGATGGCACTTACAGCCTGTGCACGTGCAGCTACTCCGGCCCTCAGCCACCAACAGATAAGGCCTGAGGAGGAACAAGAGTAACAGGAGTTTCATGTTTCCAGAGCAGGACAATTTGAGGCCCTTTCACAAGCCTCACTTTAAATATGGTACTTAAGTTGATACAGAAAGTTTGTAAAGACATAACCAAATACTTCTACGTGCCTGCTCTGTACAGCTCCACCTCATGACTCAAAAGACTAAAGGCACAATGGAGAGCCTTTCATTCTTAGTTCAAAACTGGCCTATGCTACAATTGCATTGTAGTAGCTGGAAGCCAGACAGTGTTTCAACACTTTGTGTGATACCTGCCTGTCAGAGAGGAGAAGCATCCACATTGTAGAGCTGTGCTAACTGGCAACCTTGTAGGCAGTCACAGCAAAAATGCCAAAAGACTGAACAGGAAAAGGGCTAGGACTACCTCGTCCTCTCCTGGCAGCGGCTTCTCCTAAACAAATAGTTGTGAAGTTGCTCCAGAACAATGTTATTGGCATTTCTGCCAGTGACCACAATTTTGAGTCAAAAATAGGAGCACTTGAAATATTGAATGACATTAAAAGGCCATTGAAATCTAAACCTAATAGGCTGCCTACAGTTTAAGGGCTAAAACTATGGCATTGTAAAACTATCGCTTTTTCAGTTGAAGTTTGTTAGCAGCAGGCTCATTGGCAGAGGTTTGATGCAAGGACATTGACAGGAGAGCAAATCAGACTTTGTGGACATGGAAGTTATTTCAGTATAACAGCTCTGCAGGTCTCTAAGGACCTTTCCAAGACCTTCCGTATCTCCTAGCAATGGTGCTCCAAGGAGAAGGCCAAACTAAAGCATTTATTTAAGGGGTTGTTTCCAGCTAGGGCTGAGTGATAGCTGAGACATGAACCCACAGCCAGGAGCAAATGAGACAGCCCTGAGTTCTTTTGATCTTACTGTTTAAAAATAGACATCGCAGCCTGTAGTGCTCAAAGCACTGACTAGTGAGTCACAAATATACTGCTATGTTAAATAACTTCCACCTTATTACCAGCTGCTACTCTGCATTGAAAGAAGCACAGTGCATTCTAAATACTTTTCCCTGTTTTCCCAAGCTACTAGCTGTTACAGATAAAATACGAACTACTGGAGATCTCTGTATAATGACCCTCAATGTGCACTGGAAATTGCAAAGCCACATCTGCAGTGACTACTGCGGAGAGTGGACATAGCTGAGCTAATCTTAATGAAGACATTTAGCTAATGGACAAAGTCGTAGACAAGGCAGAATCAAGCTGTGTGTGTGCTAGGGGAGCCTATTTTATATCCTGTGCTAAGCTTTATGCTGCCACTGGTACACTGCTGCTGAAACTCAAACCTCTTCATCTAAAGCCAGCGCACTGTGACTACGACTGTACCGCTTATATGCATCCATCCTCAGCCTCCAAGAAAGATGAGACGGTTGTGTTGGTCACAACCAGAAAGCTTTGAAGCAATACAAAAGCTACTATATACAAGACGTACTCCACCCCCACCCCCATTTTATAGTATGTGCTTATAAAACTGGACAGAGAAAATCCTGCTAAAAGTGTTTTGCCAAAATGGTAACACTCTAGTTTAAACCAGAACCTTTACAATACATGCTGATCGCCTGAGCCTCTGAAGATATTTCTCCCCTTACGTCCCTCCCCAATTTTCCCAAACTCTGTTATGTTGATGTAGGCTTTTCACCTGCTTGGGTGTTCTGTAGTTTCCCTTTACATTTGGAACACGACTTCAAAATACTTATACTCCTAGTAAAGCCATACAAAAAATAACATACTCAGAAAGTCTAGAGCCCTTCTCCCTTATGAATGCCTCTTTGGCAAACTAGTGATTGCTGTTGTAGTGCCACAAAAATTGGCTTTGCTATTGCCATGAAAAATCCCTGCTAAATAATTAATGTCAATTTTACAGTCAACTTTCTCATCTTCATGCTGCTTTTACAATGTTTCATTCTGTTCTTATCTATGGTTGTGGTGTATCAGTGTTTCACACCCTGGGAAAAAAATAAGCATGCTCAGTGATTTAGCACTGTTGTATGTTTAGAGAAGATGGGTTTAACCAATTAGGGACATTCGTGTCTGCCTCTGCCTGGACTTGCTTCCAGCTAGGCTGAAACTCTGACACCATTATAGATTACTTCTGAAATGTTTGACCACAAAAGTCATAACAGCTCTCAATTAAAATAAGCTTTTGAATAATGGATCAATAATCTGTCAAAATTTAAAATGGAAAGCAGGGGACTAGTCAAAGCTTTCACCCTTTGGGAGACAGTGCAATCTAGTAAATGGGAAACTGGGCAAACTTGGATCTATTGGCTCTCAAACTGAGTTGAAGGGAGATGCTGGGCCAGTTATCTTTCTTACTTACATTAGTTTTTATCATGGTTATTGAAACAGTATATTCTAGAGGATCAATCCAGATCTTAGTTGAGATTTCTAATTGTTAGAATAATGATGATGCTGATGATGGTAATGAATTTGAAGACTATAAGAATTTAAACTCTTTGGGTCTGTGCTGGGTTTGGATGGGATAGAGTTAATTTTCTCCATAGTAGCTGGTAGGGGCTGTATTTTGGATTTGTGCAGAGAACAGTGTTGCTAACACAGGGATGTTTTCGTTACTGCTGAGCAGTGCTTACACAGAACCAAGGCCTTTGCTGCCTCTCACCCCACCCCACCAGCGAGAGACTGGGGGTGCACAAGGAGTTGGGAGGGGACACAGCCGGGACAGCTGACCCCAACTGACCAAAGGGATGTTCCATACCATATGACATCATGCTCAGCATATAAAGCTGGGGGAAGAAGAAGGAAGGGGGGGATGTTTGGAGCAACAGCGTTTGTCTTCCCACGTCACCATTAGTTGTCCTGGGGATGGCTGAACACCTGCCTACCCATGAGAAGTGGTGAATGTAATTCCTTGTTTTGCTTTGCTTGCATGCATGGCTTTTGCTTTACCTATTAAACTGTCTTTATCTCAACCCATGAGTTTTCTCACTTTTACTCTTCTGCTTCTCTCCCCCATACGGCTGGGGGACGAGTGAGCGAGTGGTTGTGTGGGGCTCAGCTGCTGGCTGGGACAAAACCACAACAGGCTCACACATCGAGGAGAAGTTGAGAATATATGGCAGCCCTCTTCAAGCTGGGCAACACTGTAATTTGTTATGCTATTTGAAAAAGAATCACTGATGTATTTCTTATGCCAACCATTTCTTTCTGAAAAAGAAATTTCCCCTCAGACCAGTGACATAAAAAGCTAGTGGCATATGGATCCACTCTAATTACCAGTCTGGCCATCCTGCAGTCAGCTACAAGTTAGCTGATTTGGCCAGTGACAGTAATATCAATTGAATCAATGTCAATACTCGGTTCGTCCCTGGAATACAAATTGTGTGATGCTGCCCTCCAGCCAAGCTTAGCAGAGCAGAAGTTGTGAGTCCCAGCTTCTGCCCAGGAGACTGAGAGGCACCGGGTGGACTCAGCAAGTGGCTGTTACATGCCTTCAGCACAGATGGAGAAGTAGTGCAGTAGAGCAGTGGCTCTGCGTGTGCACAGTACCAGCACACAAATTCATAGTCCTTAAAGGCCAAATCCCCAGACCTTCAAAATCAGGTTGCATAATGTTTACAAATATTTCTAATGGGTTGTAACTCAAGAGCAAACTCCTCTCAGCCCAACTTTTAAGATAGAGGGTGGCATGTATGCTAAGAAAAACATCCCTCTTGGCATAACAGAAGACATTAATCCTGACCACAGTATTCAAGGGCAGAGCCAGCTTAGACATCAAACATGTGAGGGGTTCCAGGTTGCTCAGGAAGAAGACACTGGGCAACAGGATGTTTAACCTGAAGAATCTCAGCCCAGTATTCATGACAGGAGCACACTTCGTGATCTGACAAGAACACCCTGAATACAGAACAAGAACTGACAGCCCCGAAAATAAACAAGCCACATTGTTGGGGAATGCAATGGACTATACTAAAATAACCACACTAAAATACACCTGTGAAAAGGGAATCAGAAGCCATAAGCAACGAGACATTCTGACAAAACAGACCAGGAAATTAGGCAGTTTCAGACTAAAGAGAAAGTGCTTGAAGAGGATTCAAGAAGGCACATGACAAAATTAATAGGATTTAGAAAATGGAAAAATAAAAATGTGCTAAGTATGAAGAGGAACAAAGAGCATGTAGTGCTCCACTGGCAAACGCAGCAGGAGAAAAAAAGAAGAGAAAAAAAGAAAGTACACTTTGGGTATGTACTGACAGCAGGGAGGAGCAGATCCAGGCAGGAAAATATTTACAGAGATACGGGAGAGACATTTTTAAAGAGAAACAAGCTGCACAAAATCTGTAGTTACATTTAAATATAAGGCTAGCAGTCTGTGCCACTATTGTAGTTTGCATGTATGAATAAATCAAATAAATTGCCTTTGCATTGCAGGAAAGCAGTCCAAATGTTATATATGAACTTCCAATTCATTTAAAGAATCAGTGGTACTAGTCAACATCCCTATATTAATCTTCTTGAAGGCAGTACATGGATAACATCTTTTTACCCTGCCAAAAATCCCACGAAAAGCTTGATTGTGATAAATAACAACTAGACCCTGTGGCTCACACTTCTTCAAGTGTTAATCCTACTTCTGTGACCTGGTAAAGTTCATTATATGACTAAAATGCCATTTTATTAGATGCTACTGGCTGGAAGACCAGTCTTCTCCAGCTCAGTGTACAGCGCAGAGAGGAAAAAAGGCAGCAGACGGGAAGGTCAGAAAGGGAAAGAGCAGGCAGTGCCAACACATGGAGTGTGCTGCTGAGACCTCCCTGCTGCCTGCCCCTTCCTCCCGGGTAAGAAAGCAAGAGTGGAATGTGGGTCAGAAACCAGTAGTGCAGCATGCCCTTGGCAAAGTGGGGTGGCCACCCAGCTGCCCTCTAAAGAGCTCCTGACAAACTCTGGGCTAAGGAATATGCTGGAAAGACTGGGGGAGAGATGGGCACAGTTGGAGGAAAGAGTGCTCTGCCTATCAGGCTGACTGGGAAGGTGATGCAATTTTTGAAAAGCTTCCCTGACTGTCCAAAAGCTGAGCCATTCTTTGAGATGTCTGTAAGTGCTCATTTTGTCATGATACCTCTCCACGTCAAATATTTCTTTTATTTGAGCACCAACCGTTATGGTCCTGTTTCCTCATCATGTGAAATGGGCAGGGACTCTCTTTCCAAAGACGTCCTCCCCAGTGCTTGATGCAACAAGGATGCAACAAGGACACCCACCTGCTGTTGCTGCTGCCCTAGGTATTCAAACCAAGGAATAATCCAGCCTGTGGGCTCATGTTCACTTTGAGCTTCTGCCATGGCTGCCCCATACAAGGACACAATGGAGGAGGAGCAGAGGATGATCAACAGGGAATGTACTCATTCTGCTGATCTCCACAGGTTTCCCCCTAAGATCACTGGAGAAAGAGCTGCATCTTTAGAGGGTGATTGAGATGCTCAGTGGTATCTCTTCATTGACCAGAGACGGAATACAGGGCAACAGCAGTCTGAACTTTGGTGCTGTAATCAGTGGCCTGGATAAAACCAGGTTTAGGGGCAGAGATATCAATAGTTGTGTAGACTATGAGTCACAGATTACTCCTGAAGCCTGCTGTTCACAAGTGATAAAATGCTAATAACTAAGGTGTTTGCAAGACAGAACCCCCGCAAAACACAATGATAAGATTCACCTGGGTTAGAGTTGCACAGTGTTTAAAGAAAATTACGACATTTAATGATCGATGACATTCTTGTTACATCTTACTGTCTTATGTAATTTGAACAGTTCATTGAGGCTGGCTCAATGTGATCTCACAAACGTACCTTATCCTGAGGTATGTGAAACATTTTAATCTCAAGTTCATCATTTTTTGCTGGTCTCTTCACATTAAGTATTGAAAATTTTACGAAAAATACTAATCAAAGTAAGGAAAAAGTAATTTTCACTGACATATGAGTCTTTCAGTATTTAAAATGTAAGGCATGAATAATTTAACATTAGTCTCACTAGAACTTTTCCATGTACTGAATGTCCCATAGCAAAGTCTTCGACAGCTAAGAAACACAGCTGAATGAATCAGGAAATTATTCTGCCTTCCCTTTTTTAAGCAGTGTGATTTTTATTCATTCAGAAAGTAAACAAGGTCAGAGTAGTTCATCATAGTTGTCAACCAGCACTGCAGTATAATAATCTTTTTTATAAGCCAGTTCCTCGATTGTAAAACAGCATAGTCCTTCTGTTCACAGATAAACATCTGGTTTTCTCTGTGTAAAACATTATCCTGCTATCAAATCAAATATTTAATTAGATTAAATTACAAAATATGATCTTTTTTAACTATTATTTAATGTGACCAAAGTTTAAATAAGTTTAAGTGCCTGAACACTAGGTGTTTGTACTGGTAGCATTAACTGGCTTTTCAAAACAAATTTCTTCAACCAATTTCCTAATATATGGATAGCAATTCCTTTTAAACTGTTCACAGGTTAGGGTGGAATCAAGAGTGAACTACTGAGTTTTTTTAAGTCAGTGGAAAAGCTTCCACTGGCTTTGGCTGAGCCAACATTTCATCCTTATCTTAATATGTAAAGCCCCCTGCACATTTTTTGAATTGCAGCCTAATTCCAATGAAGTAATTAATTTCATGCTTAACTTCAGTCCCACTACAGCTGATAGGACTAGGTAATTGTTTTAAATTAAACAGGTCCTTAATTATGTTGCTGGATGAAGATCTCTTTAAATAACAAGTGCCATGTAATTACCACTTAGAAAATCCTAGGAATAAATGGGTTTGAACGTGACTTCCCCAAATACTTACCAAAACCAAGACTTAGCAAACAGAATTGTTATTAAATGGGGATTATATTATTACCTGAAGAGTTAGGTAATCAGCTAAAATCTGGAGAGGATGGTATAAATCAGACAACCCATTGATTATTGGGATCGTGGCTTCTTTCGTCATTAGGTCCAGATCGTTATGCTTATAAACTCGAGCCAAGATTGCATTTGTCATGCTGGACAGCACCCTAGAGGATGGCAGAAAATACCCAGGTCAAATATAATAAATATATCCCTGCTGCACTCTTCAGTGTGCAACAGATAAATATTGAAGAGAAGTGGTAATGAGTCAAATTTTTTCAGCTATCTGAATAATTTATCATGCCTGCATAACACACTTAAATGTAGACATTTAACAAGCTGCTAATAAGTAAGCAGTTTCACTTAGTAACAAAATATAGTAAGTAAATGAAAACTGCTGCTGTATTTTATGTTTTTTTCTCTTTAGCGTTTGATTGTAGCTACAGATGTAACATCAATAAATGTTAAAGTATTTGAACTAAGATAAGGGACTGCGTGATACCATAACATTTGAAGCATTTGATCACTTCAGAAGAGATAAGGTATAAGATTTCTTGAGTCTTTTAGCAAAGAACAAATGTAGCATTGACTGAATCTTACAGTGTCTCTGTATGGGGGCCTGACCTTTGTGAGGATTAGGAATACAGGTCTGTCTCAGATTCCCACAATTACTGATCGTAATGAATGCAGAAACAAGAGGCCAACAACACCAGCCTGTTCTTTCTCCTACCTACACACCTCTGTACTGACACACATAGTATCAGCGTCAAAGTAATGTCCAAATTTGAAACTCGGTATACAGATAGAGGGAGTCACTGTAGCACTCTGGCCTTAACCTCATTTGCCAAAGTGTGAAAAACTAAGAGATTAGCATAGTGGATTAGCATAGTATACTTGGTATGCTCTGAATTCTTTACATAAATTAAATATGGATTGGAGCTCTGCATTTCTGTGTTTTAATCAGGCCCTGAAGCCTGACTTTAAAGTAGCATTTTGTGTGTTTTCATGTCATTTCTAGCAGGACCTTAAAACAAAACAAGGAAGAGACTGAATAGAAGAAATACTTGCATTATCTATCTTCCTGATTAGCCATGAAGACTTCTGGTATCTCCTCTTGTGGAAACATGGCTGTTAATGCCATGGCCTTTACAAAGACAAATCTTCAGATGAAGTCAGTAACAAATATTTCCTACTGACACCAGACATTCCTCACACAAGCAAAACTCTTATAAAATGTTACAAGATTCCTCGTAGAGCTCTTTGAAGAAAAGATGGCTGATAGCAGCTACAAGTGAAGAGGAGGAACTGAACAAGGTATTTACTGATTGCAAGGCATTGGAACAGTTGCTGTTTGTGCCATTATTTCTTCTTAGATCACGAGTTTCTTTTCCTCTGTGTGTGTGTTTATTCTAGCTTGAAGCATGTGACTGTGGAAAACCTGTTCTGTTCTGAACTAGTCATCAGGGATGGGATACATGGTCCCTTTTGTTTGCCATCTAACAGGTGTCGACCCTAAACAAGACATAGCCAGTCACACCAGTCAAGGAAAAGAGGTAATCACACTGGGAAATTGCCCATTGTCCTGTCACTGGGCACCACTGAAAAGGCCGCATCCTCTTGACATCCGCTCTTTAGATGTTCATAAGCATTGATGAGATCCCCTCTCAGTCTTCTCTTCTCCAGGCTAAACAGCCCCAGGTCTCTCAGCCTTTCCTCACACGAGAGATGCTCTGGTCCTGTCATCATCTTTGTAGCCCTCCGCTGGACTCTCTCCAGTAGTTCCCTGTTGTTCTTGACCTGGGGAACCCAGAACTGGACACAGCACTCCAGATGTGGCCTCACCAGGGCAGAGTAGAGGGAGAGGATAACCTCCCTCTACCTGCTGGCCACGGTCTTCTTAATGCCCCCCAAGATACCATTGGCCTTTGCCACAAGGGCACACTGCTGGCTTATTCCTACTCGACACAACAGATAAAGAATTTAAAGAAGATGGTTCCTTTACAGGGTATGCCATTAGAGGAAATTCAGTCATGATCAATTACTAACTAGTGAAAACTGCTGGATTTTCTTCCTTAATCTGTTGAAAGTAGATACTGGACTTATCAGACACTTACCAGCAAGACATCAGACAGTCCTTCTGCCCGCATTTCTAGATGTTATATCTTATAGTAGGAAACCCAGGTGGAAACTGGGTTTATTCAATTGAACTCAGAAAAAAAAAAAAAGACAAAAAAAGACCTCATCTGAGGAGATGAAGTCTCCTGCAATCAAATCAATTTAAAGGAAACCATGTAAGGCTGGGATTGCATAGGAAAAAAGATGTGGCTAGATAATATTCTTTAGCAAAGGTGAAGTTTTGGAATGTGAGGGGGAGTAAGCACAGACTCACTAGGTGACTTCTCATTTAAGGTTCCTATGTTATCACCAGCTACAAGGTCTTTTTCTCTTTCCATTCTTTTTGTAAGACTGTGAACCTATAAACTTAAAAATCCCAGAGACTGGAAATATATGAGTGTATTGGAATGCTGCATATCTTTTAAAAATAACTTTTATTTCTACAGAGAAAAGCAGGAAATTTTTACTCAATTGTATCCTCTGAGGAATCCAAAAGTAAACACAAATATAAGTATGCCTTTTTGTTGTGGCTGATCTATGAATTTGAAAATGGGGCATTTGCATATATTTTGGGTAGAATTTTGCTATCCAAGGTAGTTTTGTTTGTGTTTTTTAAAGTATATATCCACTCAAAAGGTTTAAATTTTTGACAAGACTACTTTATTGTCATTCACAGTCTTACAGGGGCATATAGTAGATGTGTTTCAGTAAGCGGTGAGAAGTAAACCTGTTCAAACCCATTCCCCACAGATGCAGAGATTCATCCCCTAATAATGCCAGTGGACTGGTAAAATCATCCCAAGAGCTCTTCAGTGCTGTCACTGAACCTTATGGCCACTGAGCTATAGCGGTGCACAATGGAACTGCTCTACGAAGGAAAATACAGATACCATACTTATATTTCATTTCACGTAATATATCAGACATGCTAACCAGCACTGAAAGGCTTAGAGATCCTTAATGGGTGTTAACTTTTTGCTACTGTGTCAGCATAAATGTAAATGCCTTGCGAAGCATGGAAGAATTGTATTATGACCAGGTAATAAGTCACTAAAAATATGTTCACAGCAGAAATGCTTCCAACCCTTACCTGCAGCAAGTCTAATAAGAACTGGGGGATTTTATAGATCTGTGCCCTTTTTGCTTGAAGTCTCAATCTCAAGTACTTCTAAGGCCTTCGGATCCCTAGACACACTGCTGTAAATATTTGAAATTCCCTCTGGGTCTACTACAGGCATTCTTTTTTTATTCTTACGTTAGCTGAATGAGGTTCATTCACAAGAAATGCCAAGGAATTAATACTCAGGTTGTTCTTTTGGGTAAACTGCTCAGCCTTGATTATGCAAAGTCAATAATAATTCTGCTATTGGGAGCAGGAGTGAAGCAGAGCACGTGGGGCTCTGTAAAGACTTGGGAAAGCCCTCACTCCACCGTAGCAGGTGAGTGCTGGGACTCAGCAGAGGAGCAAAATCCCCAGGTGAGGCTCATAAATAGGGACCTGGAAGAGTGAGCAGAGACAAAAAAAGGGGAGGCTGAAGGCTTGCATGGGAAGTGGGTATTGTAGAAGTTTTCTCCACAGAATGGGCACTTCTCCAGAATAGCAGGAACATTTGCTTACTTCTACTTTTCGCTATACTTCTTGTAGCTTACTGTCTTTTTTCCCTTTTGCTTGTGCAAACAAAAGGTCATTCAAGAGACTGGAAACCAAAGATATAATGACCCTTTCTTATCCCATTTAGGAAGATGAAGAAATGAAAACTGGCCTATACAAAGCATGTCCATTTGTGTATCAGAACACACCTGGATTTGCTGCAGGGTTGGTATCTGAATGGCAGAGAGCCTCCAGATGACAGTCCTGCACATCCAGTGGGATGCTGCTTGGAGACTTTATTGCAGATGACCACTGCGTAAGGGCCCTGACTACATCTGTCCCCTTCCTGGAGGTCTGGGTGATCGGGCTCAGAGCCCACTCTGCAATAGTGCGGCTGAGGGCTACCTCTCATCACTCTGATGTCAGGGGGGAGAGGAGGTGCCTAGACAGCACTGTCTGGAGCCTCCATGAGGGCCAACCCCCTTCTCTTGGGAGTCACATCTCTTGCTGCTTTGTAACCATGCCCATGCTGATCCCGACCTGGACCCTCACCTGCTTTCTGATTTGCCAGTCAGCTGTACTTCTAGCTCCATGAGAAGCAACAGAACCAGAAGGTTCTACTCTTGTTTGACTGTATGTGCTGTCATCGGTGGAGCTATACTACTGAGGTTCATAAAATGTTTCTGTTTGTGTGATGGTCACTCTCATTAACACTCTGTAAGCTGAATTTGGTAAAAATATTTCTTGTTGTAAGACATTTTGGAGAGCTAGAATGGATGGAATGATGGTGTACTGAACTACAGATTCTGTGAGCTGAATCTCTAAAGATTTAAGAAATTTGGAGTGCCTTCTGACATTTTCCAGAAAGAAAATATTAGCTTCCAAAATTCTGTGAGACAGGTTTCAGCCTGATCAACTACAAAAACACAGTGATCAATCAAGTGACCTTTTACCAACCTTGCTGTATCTGTGAGACTCTCATTAGTGCCCAGATGTATGTCTTGCGTTGTGAGGAAGGAAGGATGTCCTCCAAGAAGAGCAAATCCTACAGTGAGGACAAATACAAAAGAAATTAAACACCAGTACCTTGTATTTAAAGCCAAGATTCAAAATCTTCTTAATGTAAAAAAATATTCACAGCAATAAAAGTAAAACTCTGCAGGGCATCCAAATGTTTCAAACACTTAAAGTCTGACACACAAGAAACAAATAAATGTATTTTGGAATAAAAAAACTCAAATATGATGCTTTGCTGAAATCCTTAGGCATGAGTTCTGATCTGTGTTCACAGGAACAGTCATTCAGGGAGTCGGGTTACATATTGCCAAAAGCATCACTGCAGCTCTCTGTTAAGAGCTAGGTAATCCATTCATCATGCTGAATTTCCACTTCAAGGGACTTAGCATCCTAGAAGGGTCATCTGAGTCACTAGGTGTAATTCCACATCCTTGCAAGAAGCTTCAAGTATATTCACTTGCATAGAAAGCCCTAAGTCTCCCCATAGACTATAGCAAACTTGAGCTTGGTCACGAATGACCAAGTGCCATAAAAATTATAATGTGACAGAAAGAAAAGGAAAGATCTCAGGCACTGCCAGCATCCCTCCGCCCTGCAATAGTTAGGAATTTACAAGGTAAGCCAAGAAACTGGATGGGTTGGGTCTGAAGAATGAAATCCATTCCTGAGCAGAAAACCATGGAAAGACCTGAGCATCTTTTAAGAATATAAACCACTATGGGGAACTTAAAAGGTGCCTGGACGTTATTTTGGATAAAGACAAATTACATCCTAAGGGCAACTCTCAGGTTCTGTCCTGCCTTATTTCCATTGCACCACCACTAGAAAGCTACCACAAGCAATCAGCTGACACAGACAGGGAGGAAAGCAGCTTTTTTTCACCAGTGCTTGAGTGTCCATGCCTTTGCCTGGTTTAAGCCTAAAGCCTCCCTCCACTAAATCTCAGTGTAAAGTCCATCGTGGACGTGTATTGGGAGGATGGAGCCTGAGGGGGCTGTTTTATGAACTGTCACAAGTGGTTTAGCATAAAGCCTAGCACAGGACACAGGGTCCTATCCTACAGTTGTGGACGTACGAAGTGTAGGATTTGAACTGGGCTGTAGGTAGCCCTGCAAGGCATTTTCTGTACACTGGGGAAGATTTTCCGCATAAGAACAACTCCCTTCTACTAGCGAAATTGTCAGGGAGATCTTGCCCTGTCACTAACATCCATGATGGAGTCAATTTCCAGAGAATCTAGGTGTGGACAAACCAACCTTGTCAAGACAACACTGCAGGGGAGTAAGCCTTTTATTGTGATAAAAATCTAGAAGGAAGAACATCTTATTTTTATTGCCAGGAAGAGAAAGGCTGCATACAGCAAAGGATAGCAGACACCCCCACTTCTCCACAAAACTGTGATCTCTTGGAGGTGCTAACAAATTTCGTGCTGGTAAAAAAAAAAAAAAAAAAAAAAAAAAAAAAAGAGAGAGAGAGAGAGAAAAAGAGGAAAGAAGAAAAAAAAAAGAAAGAAGGTTAGAAGCTGCTTGGGCTGGTTGTAGCCATTAGAGGGCACTGCAGACACCACCAGGACTGCAGCTTGAACATGATGTTTGTACAGGCTTGTCAAAAAATTAAAAAAGTTGATCCCACAGCTACTCTTCAAAGAAGGATTAAACCAGGAGTGAACACTGAAATCTTTCATAGATAAAACCAAGCAACTAGGTTCAGGCATCAGGTCTGGGCCTCACAACTAGGGCCCTAACACAGAGCAGCCCTTATTAACTTCCATCCCATGTAGGCAGCAAGGTTGAGGTGAGGTCTTCCACTTTCCATCAGTTCAGCCAGTCTCTAGACTTTAAAATGCAAGCAATGAAAATAACACTGGCAAATCATTTCCTTTTGACTGCTTCAATTTCCTTTAAAAGTCAGATTAAAAATAATGCTGCTCCAGACCCCACCTGAAGGGCAAATCTCTGCTCTGTCCAGACAGTGTATACTCATTTTATTGAATGGGCCTGGTTTTACTTTCCCTTTGTCATCATTAAGGATTCCTCCAAATCTCAACAAGATTAGAGTCAGACACAGTAAACTTTTAAGAGTGAAGCATCACTTATTCTACTATTACTTTTTGCTGTTAAAGTACTATATATTTGCTGGGTGCTTTGCTCTCCTTTCTTGGTTATTCACAAGAATTTTTATATTAAGGCAGAAAAAATGTTTAGGTTTGCTCAAATACTTTCACCTCCTCTCTGCAGCTCAGACACAAACACTGTATTTACGGGAATATGTATGCAAACTGTTGCCTAGACATTACAGCCTATCTATTCAATGCAAGTTTTTAAGTCAAGACCTCAAGGATAAAATGTCATTTGTAGTAATGTTTCCTGTCCAGATTCTTGTGGTTTTTTTCAAAGTCATATACAATCATGTCAGTGATTTATCCCTGCAAGTTCCACACAATACAACAGCTCTGTGTTTTAGGCTTCTAAATGCATACACTTTGGTAGATGTTTCACAGTCCAGGCAGGCTCCCACAGACATGTTCCGTTTTCTATAAGTGATGTCCAGGTAGAGAAAGAGGAATCTGGCCATTTAGAATTGCTAGATGTCAGGCAGCCCATTTGAAACTACCACCTGGAGTCCATGTACATAGCAGAGTCCTAACGCATAGGGCTTGCTGTTCATGAACCGGACATCTGTGCAGGGCCTGGGAACACATTTTCATCCAAAACTTTTCATCTGGAAATACAGGAGCTCTGTGCTCTGGCTTTGTATATAGTTGTATTGGGTTTGCGTGGCAAGGTTTTGGTAGCGGGGGGGCTACAGGGGTGGCTTCTGTGAGAAGCTGCTGGAAGCTTCCCCTGTGTCTGACAAAGCCAATGCCAGCTGGCTCCAAGATGGACCCACCGCTGGCCAAGGCCAAGCCCATCAGCGACAATGGTAGCACCTCTGGGATAACATAGTTAAGAAGGGGGAAAATCATACACAATACCAAGAGCAATTGCAGCCAGAGAGAGGAGTAAGAATATGTGAGAAGAACAACTCTGCAAACACCGAGGTCAGTGCAGAAGGAGGGGAGGAGGTGCTCCACGTGCCAGAGCAGAGATCCCCCTGCAGCCCCTGGAGAAGACCACGGTAAGGCAGGCTGTCCCCCTGCAGCCCATGGAACTTGATGGGGGAGCAGAGATTCCCCTGCAGCCCATGGAAGACCCCATGCTGGAGCAGGTGAAGGCACCCGAAGGAGGCTGTGACCCCATGGGAAGCCCATGCTGGAGCTGGCTCCTGGCAGGACCTGTACTCCATGGAGAGAGAAGCCCACACTGGAGCAGATTTGCTGGCAGGACTTGTGACCCTGCGGGAGACCCACGCTGGAGCAGTCTGCTCCTGAAGATCTGCATCCCGTGGGAAGGACTCACGTTGGAGGAGTTTGTGAAGGACTGTATCCTGTTAGAGGGACCCCACGCTGGAGCAGGGAAGAGTGTGAGGAGTCCTCCCCCTGAGGAGGAAGGAGTGGCAGAGACAACATGTGATGAACTGACCGCAACCCCCATTCCCCATCCCCCTGTGCTGCTTGCGGGGAGGAGGTAGAGAAATCAGGAGTGGAGTTGAGCCCAGGAAGAAGGGAGGGGTGGGGGGAAGGTGTTTTTAACATTGGTTTTATTTCTTCTTACCCTACTCTGATTTGATTTGCAACAAATTAAATTAATTTTCCCAAGTCGACTCTGGTTTGTCCGTGATGAGAATTGGTGAATGATCTCTCCCTGTCCTTTTCTTGACCCAGGAGCTTTTCATTACATTTTCTCTCCCCTGTCCGGCTGAGGAGGGGAGTGACAGAGCGGCTTTGGTGGGCATCTGACATCCAGCCAGGGTCAACCCACCACAATCAATGCAGAGAAAGAATCTTTGCTTCAGATTCTTTCATCCAGACTACTAGTAGAAAGAAAAAAATTATGACTTTTGAGGATATGCAAATAAGTACACACTGGAGTGCTGTGTTAAACTGGAAGGTCTAATCCTGTTTATTGTCACAAGCTCATCATATCCAAAGCCACATGCTAAGTGTTTCTATGAATCTTGGTATCTTCAGCAAACTGTATTAAATGTTCATACTGCAGAGCAAGAACAGATTATTATCTCATGTCCACACTTCTCACTACTGCTAGTTTTCAAAAATGGACAATTTTATACCTCAGGCTGTGGCACATAACTGAGTCCACTTATGCAAATTCTTTCATGTAGGACACAAGAACTGGTGGTTGTACAGACCTGGGTTAAATCTCCACTCCAGCCCGTCCCTGCTACATTGGGTAAGTGGGTCGAAGTGAATCCTCTGGTTCACACAGATACACAGCTGTGGGGCTGCCCCACCATCGCCAGGAGACATACACAGCCACCTTCTCAAACTCAAAGGAAGGATCCTTTTTTATATTTCAGGACATCAGGATTTGGATTTGTTAGTTTCATCACTGCCTGCCAGGATTTATCATCTAGAAAGTATTTTCCAGTTTAGACTGATAACAAAGAGCTCTTCTAGGCAGGAATTACAGGAATATTCCTAAAGTAGAAACCTAAAAACTGATAAGCAGTATTTTAAAGCTACCCTTCTAAGTGGAGAGTAAGTTAAAACAGTACTCTTGTCCCCTCTGTAACGTGGCCGAGCTAAATAACACTAGCCATTCCAACAAAAATCAGACCCTGTATTCCTGCTATGTCATACCACCCCAACTACATGAGAACATATGAAGTGATGCAATTATTTCTGTGACTGTATGTAGTAGTCTTTAGGCGTGGACATCATGTTCCTCTCACCCTGCTGTGTAAGAGGAGTGAGTTGGGAGTAATTCAACTGAAACTAGTGGCAGTGAACCTCTGTAAAGCTGTTAAGACCTTGTATATTCCAGTGCACAATGAAAGAAAGTATACAGAGCTTTTCTGCCTGTACTGTTTCCTCTCCATTTCTACCTTGTGGCATATTGTCTCCATTCAGCGTCTGTGAAATGGTTGGATTTATTTATAATTTGTTCACTAAAATGTAACTGCAGTTGTTTATTTTAAGAGTATCAGTGACGATCAGAATGTTTTACATCAAAGCTATAACAAAACCAGGGCATTCACCTTTATGCCATGCCGGAGGATCCTTATTTTACAAGTGCTATATGACCATGCAGAATATCTTTGTTTTCAAAAAGTATGCAAGATTTTATGCAGAATGAGTATGGGATTCTGACTGCAAACAGATGACATTTTCTAGTACAATAGCAGAGATGTCACATTTTCCAATATAATAGCCAGTGATAGCAATAAATCTAGTAGGCTCCACAAAACTGGATTTACTTTGCCAATACCTTCTGGAAGTTACTTGTTCTTCGTTAAACTTACAACACCACTACTACTCTTAAAAATGGTAAATAATATGGGCTTCAGAAATATGCATTAGGACAAGATTATATTTGTTTAAGAGAGTAAAGGGCCAATTATTTATACCACAAGGAGCTACACATTATTCAGTACAGTTGCAATGTCATCAGAATAAAAGTTCAGAGGCATAGTATGTTGGAAAAACCACAAATGTCAACTATTCTCTTACAATGCATTATAAATTAATAGTTTGATAATCTTTGATTGATCATAGTGACTGGGAGACATGCCCAAAGACTGAAGGAAAGCAAATGTCAACCCTATCTTCAAGAAGGGCAAGAAGGAGGATCCAGAGAATTACAGGCCGGTCAGCTTCACCTCGATCTCTGGGAAGGTGATGGAGCAGCTAATCCTGGACACCATTTCCAGGCACATTAAAGGCAATAAAATCATCGGTAGCCAACCTGGCTTCATTGAGTGGAAGTCATGCTTGACCAACTTGGTTAACTTCTATGATGAAATGAATGACCTGGTAGAGGGGAGAGCAGCAAGTATTGTTTACCTGGACTTCATTTTGGCTCTTGACGCTGTCTCCCATAAGATCCTCATAGACAAACTGCCGATGTACGGGCTGGATGAGCAGTGAGGTGGCTGAATCGTCAGGTCCAGAGAGTGGTGATCAGTGGCGTAAAGTCTGGTTGGAGGCCAGTGACTAGAAGTGTACCCTTGGGGTCAATAATGGGCCCAGTCCTGTTTAACATCTTTATTAATGGTCTGGATGATGGGTGTGCTCTCAGCAAGTTTGCTGATGACACAGAACTGGGAGGAGTGGCTGATACACCAGTGGGTTTTGTTGCCATCCAGAGAGACCTTGACAGGCTGGAGAAATGGGCTGACAGACACCCCATGAAGTTCAGCAAGGAGAAATGCTAAGTCTTGCACCTGAGGAAGAACAACCCCATGCACCATGGGGCCACCCAGCTAGGAAGCAGTTTGGGAGAAAAGGACCTGGGGGTCCTGGTGGACACCCAGTTGAACATGAGCCAGTAAGGTGCCTTTCTGGCCAAGGTGGCAAATGGTATCCTGGGCTGCACTAGAAAAAGTATTGCCAGCAGGTGATCCCTCTCCTTTATTCAGCACTGGTGAGGCCACACCTTCAGTGTCCTGTTCTGGGCTCCTCAGTATGAGACATGGATGTATTGGAGAGAGTCAGTATGTCCACATCAACAAAGGTCCATGAAAATGACTAAGGGACTGGAGCATCTCTCATGTAAGGAAAGGCTGAAAGAGCTGGGACTGCATAGCCTAGATGAGAGAAGGCTCAGAGGGAATCTTACTAATGTATATGAATACCTAAAGGGAAGGTGCAAAGAGGATGAAGCCAGGTTCTTTTCAGTGGTGCAGTGGGCACAAACCGAAATACAGGAGGTTCCTTCTGAACATCAGGAGACATTTTTTTACTGAAAGGGTGACTGAGGACTGTCATAGGTTGCCTCAGGAGGCTGTGGAGTCTCCATGCTTGGAGCTATTTAAAAGCCTCCTGGACACGGT
The DNA here is from genome assembly GCA_013400195.1 of Aramus guarauna. Taxonomy (NCBI): domain Eukaryota; kingdom Metazoa; phylum Chordata; class Aves; order Gruiformes; family Aramidae; genus Aramus; species Aramus guarauna. Next base: position 53,152 of record VXBL01005664.1, on the reverse strand, counting down.
CCTGGGCAACTGGCTTTAGATGACCCTGCTAGAGCAGGGGCATTGGACCAGAGGACCTCCAGAGGTCCCTTCCAAGCTCAACCATTCTGTAATTCTCTTTCTTTATTTTTCAATAGTGGTGTTCACAGGGACAGTGGAACTCCTGAAAAGACTTCCATGGTATTAATATATGGCAACAATCTCCTAGACACTGCACAGACCAGATTTTGCAACCAGTGCTTTCCAAGTCTCCACTCCTTTATAATGAAACCCATTGATTTTCATCTAGTTGTTCCTGAGTTGCAAAGTTTGTTTAGATTAATCTCATCACCATAACCTTGCCCACAAGTGACCTCTTTCAACATATTGAAGGTACAACTCATGGGAAATGCTATTTGAGATGGTTTGGGTATTTTATAAATAAACATTCCAATCTACTTCAATGTCCACTTTCACTGGACATTAGAAAATTGGTATTAAATTAGCTTATTTAGCTAAAAGGAACACATGTGACCCCACATTTGTTTTGAGTTAGAAATTCCAAATGAGAAGTCATGCATGTTAAAAAGCAGCTGAAATATATAGTTTCCATGGGCAGAAAAAACTTGAGTCTGCCTTTGAGACAAAATCTTAGGCTTAGGGGACTTAAGACCAATTAACTGAAGGTGTGAAGTTAACTGAAGGTGTGAAGTTAATGCACAGAAGTTAAACTGCATTATACTCCCTTGTGGAAGCTCTTGCTAAGAAATAAATTGGTTTTATTTCACTGGAGTTTAATCCCTCTTGGATGAATTTATGTGCATTAACTCCCATGCTTAAGTTAATTCATTCGAACTTTCCTGAGCTTCCCCCTTCCATAACCTTCAAAAGCCAAGAACTAAATAGCGCTTCCCTCTGAATACAGATGCATGAAGGATAAATAGATTTGGAGAATTTGTCATTACCTGCCCATGTACCAGTATGGCAGGCAACCAGACACTGGACTAAAAACTTTGTAATTAAAAGGTGGATGGTCTCCACAGAGAGGGAATGCACAAGAGAAATCCATTTGTAAGTCCTGCTTATCTTTATCTTTTATCTTTTCTGTTTATCTTTTTAAACAGAAAGCCACAAGTCTACCTAAAAAGCAGGATCAGCAGGTAAATGGCTGTGTCAGAGAATACAAGGCAAATTCAGAAATGCTTGCATATATCATATCTGCTTCTTCCTTCCATTATTTTTACCTTCTCCTTTAAACCCCGTAAAGAAATGTGAATACTCAACAAGTTTCCTGTCCCTTCACCAGGGAGAAGACAGCCTAAGGGACACTGGGTCAACTTAAATGTGAGAAGGGCAGGCTTCTCCTTCCTTTACGTGTAAAAATATACCCATAAGACAGTCACCAGTTCAGTTATTCCTTGCTAACATGCAAGCACATGAATGATTTATTTCAGCGATCCCATTGACTTCAGAACAACTACCATGTAAATAAAGATATGTATGTGTTTCAGTGTTTGCAGAACTGTACGCTAAAAGAAAAATGTCCCAGTGCCCGGCCCTATTAGGCTAATACGCTGGAGTCTCCATCAAGTTATCTTCCCCTGTAGGTAATCATGTTAATTATTTTTTCCCTAATTTATATCAAGGCATTACAACGATTACCAGCCTAAACACATACTCTGAAATATGGCAACGGTAATGCATAATACATTAGAAAAATATTTATTAGAGCTTGCACAGAATTATATTTGTGATGCTTACTAACATAGATGTTCAGAAATGTGCATCTTGCCAGTACAACTAGGACATTACGCTAGAAATGCTTACTTCTGCCTGTTATTTTATTTCTGATCTATCATGGTTTGGAATGATCTGGTGAAATTTCAGCAACCAAAAGGATGTGGTTGTGACATTAATACGCAAGGTGAAACACAATTAGCTACCATTCTTTTTCTATTTTTGCTTTCAAACTTTAGGTTTCTCCTGAGTAGCAATTGCTAAATACAAAATTATGCAGTGTTTTTCAGTACATACTCACAGTATACAATTCCATATAAAATCTGAATGTGCCATTTCTCAGACCTACCTGTTTCTGCAGATAATCTTGTTCTTGTGCTTCTCTTCTCAAAGATCATGGCCAAAGATTTGCCTTGCATCAAAGGCAAATACTGGAACATGAAAATTGAAGGCATTTCAATTTTATAGTCATTATACACTTTACAGTGTGAAATACTTCTTTCACATTTTAATTCAGCATTAGAAAAATTACCCAGGTGTTTTTTTAGCTGTAACTTTGTTCTCCTGTTGTCCAAGGAATTTATTAGCAGTGGAAAGGTTAAAGGGAAGAAGTAATTCTAGGGGCAAAAAGCAACCTCGTTTTTGCACTCAATTTGAGGTAGTATTAAAGAGAACTCTGATACTAATTTAATCCTGTGCAGGGAAGCGGCCTTCGTTTCCTACATTTAGTGCTGCATGTACACTGTGTGGAGATGGATGGAGTTAGCTGATAACAGGGAGTTAGCTGTGCAAAGCTGTTTAACCTTTTAACTTGAAAAGTCTTCTCAAGTATTTAAAGAATACCTCTGAACACTTTACAGGAAGGCTCTTTGATTTACAGTATTTAAGAGCTCAGGTGATGTTGTTTAGGACAAGACAATGGCGCATTCCCAATACTTTTCAGAACAGCATTTATTTCAACATCTGAGTGACCTAAATGACAGTTAAAGCATTTTACCTCTCCTTTGTGCTTTATCCTTTGTTTCAAATCTGAGGCTGTCCATAGCAAATACTTCAGTTCGTCTGCTGTGTAGTTCTGTAGAGTAAGGAGGTCACGACCTTTCAGATGAACACTCATTTGAGCTGGTGGCCCATACCTGTGTCAAAAGAGCAAAAAATACATGCTTTTTGTCATTCGACACTAAATTGTACTCATGCTAAAGCAAATAAGCAAGCAGCTGAAATCTCTCCCACTCCCCTCATTTGACCCAGCTGGATCAGCTTTGATGGACTGTCTTAATTACTGTCGGACAGACACAACATGCCACTATGCACAGCATTGATCACCACTGTAACAGTGTCTCACATTATATTATAAACTACTTCAGATGTAGTTTCTTTTGCCTTGTGATACAAATATGCCTTGACTGCATGCTGCCTAATGGAATAAACCCAAATGCACAAGGCCATTCAGGGCTTAGTGAAATGAATTACGTGTAGACCGCAAAGCAGCCCTTTGGGGGCACAGAATCGAGGAACTGATCTGGGTGCTCTTTCTCACTCCTTCATGCTTTGTGGATGAGTAGACACTTGCCATGTTCCACCTTCGCCGATACAAATGGTGACATTTCTATAAATGTGTATGAAATCTCTTGATTACACTGGGGAAGAGAATAAAAAACCCCAACAAAGTAGCCATGAGCTCTGGTCCTTCTTCTACCAAACAAGAGATATTCTGGGCATGTGCTGTGTATTTATTCAGTGTTTTCTGGCCTCCAGCCAGATTTATGACTTCAGAATCACAAGGAATTGGATGTTGATAATCACCTGCAGAAATTACATGATCAAATTTCTTCCAGGTTAGATGAGGTGTCTTAACGAAAGTCACGTCCAAGCCCATGTTTCCACAGGTTTAAGATTAATAAGGGTGAGTGGCAGCTTAGCCCCTTCTCTGGCACTGTATCTACAGCCCTCCTTAGCATAACAGAGCTCACACCGTACTCTTGCTAAGGTTTGGATGGGTACAAGCTAAACATGTCTTTATAATAAAAGGCAGCATTTTTAGGCTGATCTGACAGAATGGAGCCCAGAGCAATGCAAACAAGTGGACTGAGTGAAGCTACTGCTTTTGCATTTCCAAGTAGGCTTCTCTTTAGCTCACCTTTGAGGCCAGGCTCAGTTAGAGCACCTGCCAATTGCCAAGCCCTGGAGCCCACAGCTAGGAAAATTCAGGGGGAAAAAGAAATAATTTCTGTTAATTCTTCTGTTAATTCCAATGAATAAAAGCCCTGGTAGTGGATAGGCCTGTTATGGCTTCTAAAGATTTTGGTGTTGTATTAGTTAAATCTGGAGGGAAATACTATTTCTGCAGAATTTTCTGGCTTTCCAACTGAAACTGGAGGAAGAGAGCAGCTCTTAAGGGAATGGTACCACCCAGTATTACTGTCTGTTTGACATCACAGCACAAACTGCACAACATGTAGCAGAATTTTTTCTTTAACTGAAGAGATCTAAATGCTATGTGTTTTCCTTCTGGACACCTTAAAAGTGCTTTAGATACACATTATACCACCGTCATTATTAAGAAGACTTTTTTCGCAGTGAAAAGGATTATGTGTAACAGCCGAAGCACAAAGAATATATGAAGTAGCCCATGCAGATGCCCTGTAAATTAATATAGATGGAACTCAGCATATCATAGAATCATAGAATGGTTTAGGTTGGAAGGGACCTTAAAGATCATCTAGTTCCAATTTCCTGGCAATGGGCAGGGACACCCTCCACTAGACCAGGTTGCCCAAAGCCCCATCCAACCTGGCCTTGAACACTTCCAGGGAGGGGGCATCCACAACCTCTCTGGGCAACCTGTTCCAGTGCCTCACCACCCTCACAGTAAAGAATTTCTTCCTAACATCTAGTCTAAATCTACCCTTTTTTAGTTTAAACCCACTACTCCTTGTCGTATCACTACACTCCCCAATAAGCAGTCCTGATATGCTGTCATATATCAGGGCAATGGGCTCCAGAGATTACGCACACTGCCAGAGGATCCACCACTAAGCTAAGCACAAAGCACCACAAAAATTCCCATCAATGTGCACCATCAGAGTCTGGTCTTTGCACAGGTCCCCTCTGCACAGAAGGCTGGACTTTTCTGTAACAGCATGCAGATAAAGGAGTGGATTTCTTGTTTTCTAAGTTTAGAGTAATGTTGCCTGTGTATTTTCTTAGAGTGTCTCTGAAAATTGATTCTTAAGTGAAATACAATCTAAACTGTATGTGTGACTTAAGTAATAAATATTTGTGGCAGTACCATTTAAAATAATAATACACATTTCCAAGCCATAATGTTCATAGCATTACAATCATTAGTAAAATAAAGTTACCTATTTTACTATCAGTGTTATCCTTCTGTCCCCATGCTTGCCTCCAACCTGAGGTAAACAACCTAGAAACAGTCAGGAAGCATCCAAATGCCCCGCTTTTGAATTTGAAGTGAGTGTTACAGAGCTAGCAAAAGTACTTCCTGTACTTCTGTATTCAACAGGTGCGGAATAAAATATACCCAACATTATAAGAGAGGTTGGGCATTCATGGGTCAGGTAGCTTCTACCATAGCATGAAAAACAGCCTACCAAGGTAAGCTGCCCCAACCCCTGGCCTGTGGGGGTGAAAGTCTGAAATCCAGCCAGAAATACCAAGGTTTTTAGTTGATTGGCTAATCAAGGGATTGGGTCTAACTTCAATATGTATATTCTGAAGGAAATTAGTTTCATAACTGTGACTTTTTTATTATTGTTATTTTTCAGAACAGGAATTCGCATTCTATCCAGTTTGGCGGGAGAGGGAAAAAAAAATACTTGTTCTGTTTTAAAATCTATGCAATTGCTTGCTGCTTGGTCCCTCTACTCTCCTTCGCTGCATTGTTTCCAGAGCAGCTTTGGTGCTGCTCCTCGAGTTTCTGATTGCAGCCTACAATTCCATCCAAATAGTCAGAGATTGTCTAATCTCAACCTGCCAAGCAGGAACTTCTGTTCATTGGTCTTGTTTTACCACTTGGCATGATTGAGAAGCAGACTGAGAAATATCCACCACTACTTTCTTCACTGGTAGATAGTGAAGCACTAAAATTGGTTACCCAGAGAGGATTTGGAATTACCATCCTTGGAGATTTTCAAGATGTGGCTAAGCAAAGACATAGCTGACCTCATATGCTGTTGTCAGTCTACAAGCAGAAAGTTGGACTAGAGGTCTGCTCCTGACCTCTGTGTTCCCGTAATGATTCTGGTTTATTGCTATGACCTTCAAGAAATGTGTTCCCTTCCTGGCAGTTCACATCCTTTGAAAGAGAGGCAGAAGTGGACAAATAAATTCCAGAGAAGGGAGCATGAGACAACATACCAAAGTTAACATGTAACAGGCAGAATTGCAAGGTCAAGCAGTAGACTTATTCCTTTCTGAGCTGGGACAGCAATTACTTTGGACTATTAGAACAGACTGATAGATATGAGGTTATCCTGCAATATCAACCATGGTGTGCTTAAATTGTAACGCTCAGACAGTGGCAATAGCTTATGCCAATGCTATGATATAATGTTAAAAAGCCCCTAAAAATAGCAAACAACATTATGTGGGGAGCTTAACAAATTGGATAACTTCATCGGAAAACCAGCTTTACTGCAGTTGTTTTCCAAACTTGCTTTTCTATCATCTCTGCTAACCAGAGAAAGTTCCCACTGATTGCCAGCAGTGAAAATCCAAAATCCATAAAAAGTTATCACCCAGGCTAAAACTGTAGCAAATAAATCACAGAGCTTGGAAAACATTTGTTTTTCATCTGATATAATGTAGAAACAATAAATAAAAGTGACTTATCACATATTAGGATTCCTATGCATGTGAAATTCCCATATATTGTTTTCTAGCACTAATCATTTGTTACATAACGCTGTTAATGCTACTCTTATTGACACCGACATTAAAACATAGGAAGATGTGGAATTAAGTTTCAAGTCTTTAATTTTAACCTGCTTCTGAAGATGTGATAAGCATGAGAAGCAGCTTACTGCTTGTACAGTACAGGTACTTTTCCAAAGGCACAGGGGACAAGCACGGCTGAAGAAAAAACCCAATGCCAGGTCACAGAGACAGGTTGACACATCTAGTCTAAATCCTTGGATGAAAAACATGAAAAGCATGAAACACCATGCTTTTCCTGCATGCTTCCAGTGTATATAGAGACAAAAAAATACCAAAGCAGAGATTCACCTTGCAGCTTCAAGAAGAGAATTTCCCCCCTGCCAATGCTGGCCATGTAAATTGTCTAAATGCCTAAGAATTTCCTGTACTTTATTCATATATTTATTGATTACAGTACCTGCAGTGTACACTGACCTCAAGAAGAAACATTCTTTCTCGACTTTGCTGCTAAATCCCACAGAAAGAATTAACAGCATTTCACAAACTTTAGAAGGGGAAATCCTCCAGTCTCCCAAAGATGCAGAGCTTGCTGCCTTGGGAGGCAAAAGGGCACTAAAAATGTGGGGGAAAACAGAGTGCCTTTCTCTGAAACACTCATTCCTTCACAGGATTCAGCTGCTTTTATCTCCAGGTTTCTGACTAAATGTCACTGAATGCCAGACAAAACTAATTTATAAGCTTACCAAAACTGTCGCAGCAGCAGCTTGCTGCTCCCTGTTAGTTTTGCAATACTGAAGAAGTTCCTCACGTTCAACAGCATCGTCCGTTCAGGCTAGCACTCTCTCAGTCCTACAAATAAAGTGAAGAGAAACAAAGGCGTATGAAGCAGAGAGCGAGCCGTGCCACTGTGCAAACGATGGAAAATCAAGAACCAAAGTCCTTGCTTCGGTTGTCCCAGCCGGGGCTGGGCCTGGCGGGGGCTGACACTGAAGCTTTTCCTTGGTCAAACTCTACAGATAAAGATTTCTCACGGGGCCCATTGCATCACTCACACTTTGTGCTCTTTTCGGTGGGCCCATCGTATCATACCTGCATGAATACCATTTCATAGCAATGCTGTGTTTGTTAAATATTTGTACAGGAGCATGTGTGAGCAGCGAAAGGTGAAAGATTTGTCAGGGCGCAGCGGGAGCGGGGCGGCTCCAGCGGGGATGGGACAGGGACTGATAGCCCCGTGCTGAGCCAAAATGAGGGTCCTGGCAAAACGGGGGTGGGCCATGAAGACTTATTCGTGCCCTCAAGGCACATAGAGAAGGGCTACACTAAGAAATTTATATTTTCCTGAGGTTTTTCTGGACAAGGTTTTCAATTGTGCCATGGTAGCGTTAAACAGCCCTCAGTGAGGCTCAGAAACTTGAATATTGTAGCCTGCATACCTTCTCAGGCTAAATTGGTTGTTGTGTGATCTGATGTTAGTCAATTACTAAAAAAGTGATTTCATTTAAATTTCTACCTTCAAAAATAATTGTCAGGTAAGACTTTATGCCCCCTTTATGTAGGTGGTTTTGAAATATGTCCATTACTTTCTCATTTCCTCCTCTGTGTAAGGCGAAAAGTACTTGTGCAAATCCAGGTGATGGTGTATATGTCAGAGAAGGTGATATGTTGAAATTGCAACATGAGGATCACATAATTAAAAAACATAGAAAAAAAAGTTGACTTCCCCAGACAGAGAGACTGCCATGAAAAAGTCATGCAGCGTGATAGCTTTTGGTGGGATTTGTTCAGGACCCCTCACACCACACCAACTCTGAGATGCTTGGAAAACTTCGTTCCCTGCTCCAAGACCTCCTTACGAGGTCAGCCACCCCACCAGCAGAGATACGTGTCCCACTTTGTGAGGTGCTTCCCATCTCTCCCAACCAGATGCTGATCCTCAGCTAGGATCCCACAGTGACAGAAACCAAAACCTTGCTGCAGACACCTTCTTCCCACGAATCTTCCTAATTGTTTCATAACCCATTCGTATTCTTGGCAACGACAGTATCCGGTAACTACTATTTCAGGCGTCACTTTGTGGAACAATGTTTGTTCAGTTTTATTTTGAACAGCTTTTGCTGGATATCCCCTTGCTCCAGACTTAGGAAAAGCAGTTAGGGCAGAAAGCATCAGTGGAATATTGGGGTTCAAAGAGGTGAAATGCCTGCCTCAGGTAGGGGCAAAAATCACACTTTCTGTTCCCTTTTGAAAACACGGCCACCCTTCTTTGTGTGTACTTACATGGACACCTCATCTTATGCACCAACAGCTGTATAGATTAAACTCTGCATAAAACGAGGCTTAAATCGGTTGTCCAGGCTGCCAGCAGCAGCCTCTATTGCAGTACCTCATCCTGAAAGCAAGACCTTTTTCTTTCGGCAAGGGATGACCTGGCCTGTCTGAAATACGCAGGAACAGCAAGAAAATGGAAATCCATAAACGACCATAGATTTTTCTGGGGTTGGGAAAAGCTCCACTGGGAGTTTGGGACAGCACATTAACTGTGGTTAAAAGGCGACAAGCCCCTGGACTCACTGCAGCGGGGTCTGCACCGCTGCCATCACCTCGCTACGCGTCCCTGGCTGGGTGGATGATGGAACGTCTCCTCGCGCACCTCACCACAAGATTTTACACGGACATTGGTGAAAGGGAGACCATCAAACAGAGGAAACTTGGCTTTTTCCTCAGCGGAATCCCAGTGGTGACAAAAATAAAAGTTTCTGAGTTATGTTCTGTTAACCCTGCCGAGGCAGGGCAGCCCCTCCACTCTCTGGCAAAGCAAGCGGAGGCATCGGGAGCCCGGCTCGGCTCAGCAGAGCTCACGGCAGAGCCCCGGTGCCAGACGGCTGCTTCGGGAGCCGGAGGCAGGGGCAAGCTGCAGAGGAGGCAGGCAGAAACGGTGCCCAGGGAGGCGGGGACGGTGCCAGGAAGGCAAAGCTCTGCTGGAGACGACACTCGCAAGGGGCCTTCAAGAGAGGTGATTCTTTCGGCACCCGCCAGCCCCGCCTGGCGTGCAGCGGCCGGTTTGTGCTCCCCGTAGACGGGGAGGGACGGAGAGACCGCGGCCAGCTCAGGGGAGCTGCGGCATGGCGGCGCGGGAACTGCAGGCCGCCGGTGGCCGCCCCGCCGCCAGGAGGCGCTCCCCTCCCCACACGCCAGGCCGGGCTTCCTGCCGGCGCCTGGCCTCGTCAGCGAGCGCTGTGCCGCGCTGCGCCGCTCTCTATGGCCGTTGCCCGTGGCAGGGCCTGTGTTTACTTCCGGCAGCCCGGCGCCGCTGTGCATGGGGCGCGGGGGCGGCCGTCCGCCGCCAGCTGCCATGGCCGAGCCCGCCCAGGAGGACGAGCTGCCGGTGCCCGGTGAGTGGTGCCGGCCTCTCGCAGGGGACGGAGCTTCGGGTCCGGGAGACCTCGTCCGCTCGTGGCGGTCCCTGCCCGCTTCCCCTACCACGGCGGCGCTGGGCGCCATCGGCGGCCCCCAACGGCCGCCTCCCGGCCCCGGCGTGCGGCCGCGGCCCCTGGTCGCCCCGCTCTGCGCTTCGCGGCCGCCCCCGGCTCCCTCCGGCGGCGCGGCGTTGGGCTGCGGGCCGCCGGCTCGGGCCGGTGTCTTCCGGCGTCTGGGGAGAAATACGTGCGCTGACGTCAGAGATTAGACGGGGGCAACCTTGCCGTCGTCACCGGCATGGTGTAGTGGTGTGGCGTTAAGCAGGCAGGTTTTGTCAGTTAATAAATGAGTTCTCGTCTGTGGTTTGACCTAAGGTAATTTTTAAACATTTGCTCGGTGCCGAGACAGCAAAAATCTCACTTGTGTTCTGTGGGATTTAATTTCCAAACTGACGTCTTAGGTTTCAGTTGTGAAATAAAGGGGATACAAAGGACATTTGTGAATTAAATTGTCTGCTTTTGTATACAGTGAATCAAGAATATGTACATTTTTTTTCATGTTAACGCTTCTGAAAGAAAAAGAGATGAACCAGAGAGTTCTGCTTTGGTACGAGTGCCAAAGAGATCACTGTAAGCACGTTCAGATGTGCAGCAGGGCTGGCTGCAGATTAAAGCTTAAAACAGGGTTTTCAGATGCCTTTTAGCATGTCTACAGTTGAAGGTGTGTCTACGTAAAATGAGGAAAAACTCAACACTTTCTTTAAAAGGCTTGAATTCGTCTGCACAAACTTTGTTTTAATAAAACTGTGAAAGTGAAACACACATAGAGAAGTAGTAAATACAATTTTATACATGTCTGCTGAACCTGATGCATAAAATAACGTCATTTGCAAATACGTGAAACTTTTGCATTAAAGTATCAATTAAAAATGAATATCAAATTTAGTTTCAGGCTGTAAATTTGAGTTTTGGAGCTGGGGTGCAGACTGTTGATTATTTTCACTGAAAGTGAATATACAAAGATGTTTCAATGTTACTATCAAATTATACATAATTTTACAGAAGCAGTCTAGTGTTACTGTGTGTGTGTTATCATAGCTTGCATGTTAACAAAAAGTCTGCAAGGAAAAGGTTTAATTTCTACTTTGTCTTCCAAAAAATTATTCTATGCTTAAAGCAGATGGTTTGATATCCCCAAATAAGAGGTCTAATGGTGTTTTGCCACATTGTTTGCATGGCTTTTGGCATATCAGTAAATCAGTATATCAGTATTATGTCAGTATATCAGTAAATTTGCAGACGACACCAAACTGGGTGGGAGTGTTGATCTGCTCGAGGGGAGGAGGGCTCTGCAGAGGGACCTAGACAGGCTGGATCGATGGGCCGAGGCCAACTGTATGAGGTTCAACAAGGCCAAGTGCC
>VXBL01005664.1:21387-41454 GCA_013400195.1 Aramus guarauna | reverse complement strand
GATGATCTTAAAGGTCTTTTCCAACCTAGATGATTCTATGATTCTATATTATTTAGCTTTTAAGTTAATTTCTTTTCCTGTAGAATTAACATTGTCTGTGTCAAGCCATATGTTTAACCAAAAGACAAATGAATAGTTAACATTCTGTGGTTTAAAACAACATTGTTGACACTTTTGAAAGTGGCAAGCCTTGAGAAAACTAGGCAGATTACAAGGGCAGACGAGCTGTCTGGACTGTATTTTGGAGTGGATTTGTTTAGGTTTTTTAAATCATGGTCTTACAATTAAAGACAGTCGTGCCAACCCATGTTTTGAAGGCCAAGAATTTTGATTTTAGGGTGCCGGTTTTAGAGCACATGTATCTTTTCAGATGGATGAGGAAGAGTGGTCAGTTTGGAACCTGTCATCTTTTTACAGTGTATGTGTCTCTCTCTCTAATCCAATTTGGAAAACCTGTTTGAATTCAAGTATAAATGTATGTGAGAACTCTGTCTCGACCTGCTTTGAGGATGAGCCTTTTATTTTACTTTCTGGGACAGTTATTCCGAGTACTTTATTCTTTCTTTTACACACGAAGTAGCTTTTCTTAGAGGATAGTGATGAAGTACATTAGTGTACTTTAAAGTAAATTATTGTATCCTCAGGACACAATATACCAGCAACAGTACCTATTCTATTAGGAAATTCATGGAGGCTAAAAAGAATCAGAAGGACTAAAACAGGAACCTGAAAATGAAGTGGTCCTGGTGAAACAGAATAGAAGAAAATGCTAGAAGAAAATGCTTCAGAGAGGTGTGGGGTTTTTTGTTTTGTTTTGATTTTTTTTGTTTTGTTTTGTTGTTTTTTGTTTTGTTTTGTTTTTTAAGAAAAAGGAAGCTAAAATGTGCAATTGAATTAATAGGAAATAACTGTTTCAAAATGTGTGAGGCAAAATTTGTTTTCACTAAAATTGACGTTGTCTTTTTGTGTTTTAGACTCAGGTGCTGTTTTCACATTTGGAAAAAGCAGATTTGCAGACGATATTCCTAGCAAGTTTTGGTTCAAAAATGACAAGCCTGTACTTATATCATGTGGAGATGAACATACTGCTATTGTTACAGGTCAGTATTGGAAATAGAGTATATGATAAAAGGTTACATATTTGGACAGCTTGGAAAGTTATGATTCTTATTTGAATCCTGAGGTAATGTATCAAATGAGGTTGTGGAGAGAAGGGAGAACTGTTCTGTGGGAACTATTGCATGCCTTTGAAGTTAGTGTGAGGTCACTGAAGGTTTTCATAAGACATGCCCAAGAACCGTCATAATTGAATCTGTAATAACTGAATGTATCACACAAGATTTAAAGTAAGTGTGGCTTTGTTCAGCTTGAACATTTCTTGTGAATCTGACAGTGTTTAGTAGGTAATCTTAAATATAGAGATTTGTATCATGGAAGTAAACAGTATCTGTTGAACGCAGTCAACAAGTTCATTAGGAATCTGCCTGAAACAATAGATAAAATTGTATCTCTGAAATGAAGACTTGAATTACTATTAACTGTCAACTGAAAATAACCCTTGAAAGAGCAACTCAAAAAACTTCAGATAATCCTACTAAAATCCAAAATAAATTGCAAAAGCATTCAAAGAAGCTCGGATGAATAGTATTAATGGTTATTTTCATGTCTTTGAAATGATGGAAACAATACTTATCGAATAATTTGTTCAATTTATTTTACGTGGAAGGGACTACTCTTTTGTTGATGAGCATTTGTGTCAATTGTATTGACAGTCAACTGTGGATAGATAATAAGACTTTGTTATGAAATTTATATGCATATTTCAGCACTTTTTTATTGGAATGTATTTATTCTTCATCAATGCCCAATCGGTCATTACTCATTAAATAATTTCTTGAGGGCTTCTTCCTATGTTGGAGTGGGTCCAGAGGACGGCCATGAAGATGATCAGAGGGCTGGAGCACCTCTCCTGTGAAGACAGGCTGAGAGAGTTGGGGTTGTTCAGCCTGGGGAGAGTCCAGGGGAGTCCAGAGTCTCTGGGGAGATGTTATAGCAGCCTTCCAGTACCTAAAGGGGGCCTACAAGAGAGCTGGAGAGGGACTGTTTACAAGTGGTAATGGCTTTAAGGTGAAGGAGGGTAGATAGAGATTTAGATACAAAGAAGAAACTCTTCCCTGTGAGGGTGGTGAGGCACTGGAACAGGTTGCCCAGAGAAGCTGTGCATGCCCCATCCCTGGAAGTGCTCAAGGCCAGGCTGGATGGGGCTTTGGGCAGCCTGGTCTAGTGGAGGGTGTCCCTGCCCATGGCAGGGGGGTTGGAACTAGATGGTCTTTGAGGTCCCTTCCAACCCAAACTGTTCTATGATTCTATGTTCCCAAGCAAAGTTGAAGATGCTGGATTTTTAGAATGAACTATTCCAGGCATGATAAAAAAAGAGTATGTATTTCAAGACTGCAGAACCTTTTGAGGTGAATTTATACAATTAATTTTTCAAGCCTAACTTCAGAGAAGATGAATTAGCCGTGAACAGTTTATTTTAAAGAAAACTTGACACTTTTTCCTGGATTGAACCAGTTCTGTTAAATTGCCTGTTGCATAAAATTAATCAGAATGTAACTTGGGGCACTGTGAAATTTTCCTTGTGAAATTTTTTTTAATATATCCTTTTGTATGCCCACACTCAGTTTGAAATAACACTAGTATAACTCTCAGTTTAGACTAGTCAATTTAAATTGCCTCCTTGAATTCCCCCAGTGTGTGCCTGTGCCAGCACTGTTATCCTAATCAGCAACAATCTGCTAATTCCCATGCCACTGTAATAGTGGGCACTTAGATAAAGCTTTTGAAGAAGTCAACTTGCACAGGTTTGCGTACACACTGTTTCTCTACTATCTCCTCTTCTCCATGTTATTTTACTGTATGCAGCACGTTTCAAAAATGTGTCTGTAGCTGGTCTTTGCTGTTGTAGTGTGCAGATACATCACCAGGGAAACTTCTAGACCATCAGATCTTTATTTTCTCAAAGCTTTTGAGGAGAGGGAACTGTAGAAGCACGAGGACAAAATTTCTGTGGTACCAAAAAATTTTCTGGACGTTGTAAAGTAGAGGCAAAAGTGAGTGTAAAATACTGATCAACGATGAGCAAAGGTAGAGAAATGGCAGGAATCATACAAAAAAGTGAAGAAGGGAAACAGAAAACCTTTGTCCCTCATTTGTTCTTCACACCTGTGCATGCCCGTGTGCGCCTCACATTTCTGCTGTTAGATGGAGTTGGATCATACAGTGGAATTACGGCCCTTGGTGAATGACATTGAACTGCAGTAACACCTGGAATAAAAGCTCCAGAAGTTTATGCTGATAATGAGTGTACCGAGAAGGGTACAGACCTTGTGGGAAACCAGGAGCTTCTTGAAATCCATCTGAACCTGACCTGGAAGAGAAAAAAGACACATCACTGAGGAAGGAGAAATATATCAAGCAGGTGTGTGTTAATGCATGCTTCATTTTATTTTCAGTCTTTACTTACAGGTCACAACATTCCACTCCTTTTTTTTTCCAACCCCTGGAAGGGGTAATGAGACCCTGTATGGAGGTGACAGTGGGAATATGAGGCAGATTCAAATCTAATTGAAATATATCAGTTTTACACTAACATGTCTCAACAATCATAAGTAAAACAATCACCCAAGCTGATACAAAACATTCTTTAAAGCTGGTTTTGGGCAGGAGAGACAGCTGCATCTAGCACCGAATCTTGACTGAATGCAAATGAAGAAAATGTACAGGAACTAATATTTAGCATTCAAACAAAATATTCAGAAATTTTCAAATACTTCTTTCATCTAGTGCAGCATCAATATTCCCATATTGCTTTTAGGAAGAAAAATGTAAAGTAAATTTAAAACACTCCATTTTTTTGCTTTCTAGGTCAGGAGTTATAGTCCAAAATTTTATTTACATACTGTGGCTGTATGTCGGAATAGAAAGGACCAGTGATAGTTACTTGCTATCTTTGAGTTGGCTTGCTGAGCTAATTGGAGAAACGTTCCTTCTCTAGTTTTGGAGTTCGGGATAGAAATTTGTGTTTCTTTATTAATTTGCTCTTTAGCACAATCTTCATTAAAATGTTCAGGCAGGAATTTTTTTAAGCAGTTGTTGTCTTTAGTTCTTTAACACAGTCATGAGCAGTATATCTTCCAGCATCACTTGTCATATGTTTCTTACCCCGTTTCTGTATTTTTTGGCCCAAGAATACTGACAGTCCACTCCCAGCATCTTCTATAACTGCAGGCTTGGAAAGCAATTTATTCATCCTGCTGGGAGCTGGTGTGAAGTAAGTGATATTACACATATTTTTAAGAATCTTCTCCCAATACCTTTCTATTAATTTTCTTTTCTGCAAAACTCTTAAAGTTAACAGCTGTCTTATTGTTCACTTGCCTTGATTAGAGTATCCAAGGCAGCTTGCCCACATTTGATCAAAGAGTCTGATCCTGTTCACAAGGGGAAAAAAGGTGATGACAGAAGACACGTTTTCTGAACTCAGAGCCCTGGAGAGAATTGAAGCCCCAATGCAAGAGGGTAGAAGGAAAGAAAACTCTCAAATGTAAAAGTAGGAGTGAGAAGAGGTGCATATGGAACCACAGCAAGATAGTATGCTCATAATTTTGAGTTTTGTAAGGCATTAAACATTCAACAATTTACACCAAAGAGCCTTTGGAATCTCTCCAGGTCTTTGGACACCAGATTCCTTCTATTCTTCCTGCCTGCCAGCAGACCATCAGAATGTGGCACAGTATCTTTTGCATCAACTGCAAAGGGAAAACAAGAAAGATTAGTACATGCTTGTGTTGATCTTTGATATGTCTAGGAGTAAGCAACATACTGTGCTGGTTTTGTTTCTGTGATGCTAAATGTCCTAAGTGTGACTGTTCTTATTGCTCAATAAAGCTTTTATTTTGAGACTATCGTGACTTGCCTAACAAAACTGATGTCATTCCCATTTTTGTGAGATGTATATAAATTGCAAATGAATTTTAAATGAACTGTTAACATAGTTTATTCACAAAATGCCACAAATATAAAATAAAAAATCATGCTGCCTGGCATATGATACTCTGTCCAAAATATTACCTTTTACCTTTTCTTCAGATATAGCTTCTTAATAGAATCTTGTAACAAATACTCAAAGTCCGTACATGGTCTCTCCATGTTATTTCCCTCCCACACTAATATAATTTAGAAAGCAATGGGGGGAATATGTAAAATGTACCTTTAAAACATATGTGATAGGAATACTTGACTGCCTGCTGTTACCATGGAGCATGTTGAGGATTTCAGCTGGTATTTGACAGCTGCTGACTGAATGCCTTTAGTAGTGCTTCATGAACTGGGGGAGCACATGACCGATGGGGTTCCCAGGAACCACAGTTGCGATAGCAGCTACTCTTATGAGAAGAGTACTGGATGGGAGATGCTCTTTTCCTGAAGTCTTTCACAAAATCCTCTGTTCCTAAAGATGTAAGCATCTTGTGGCTTCCCTAATAGCTCCAGATTACTGGTCATGAAACATCTGCTGGTGATAAGCCAATGCATACATACTTTGGAGAAAGACTCCAGTCTTGCATCAGGATGAAGGTGGAGACTGGTGTTGGAACTATGTTTACATCACCAAAACAGTTTGAGTAGTGCCTTTCTTTATGTCCCGTTGCTTCCTCTTCTGCCCAGAGTCATAATCTTACTCTGCTGGCCCTGTCTTCTGCCAGCAGTCTAGATGGCAGAGGGCTACAGTCTATGTATGTCAGCACCAAAGTGAAAAAAAAAGACGAGCAATCTGAGTTTGCAAAGTTTTGAAATATGTTCCTTGCCTATTTGTTTGCTCTTGAATTACTTCTCACTTCAGTGCATCTGTGGTGATGACTGGAGATATCTCAGTATGCAATTAAGAAAATAGGGCCTTCTGCATGCAAAATTCTGTCTTGTTTCCTGGCCAGCTTAGATTATATCATGTCTGTTCCAAAATCTGATTTGCTATACAGACCCAGAAATGTTGCTTCATTACAGGCATTATTTTAGGTTCCTCTGTAGTGCATGTTACTTTTCATTCTCTGTCTGCTTCCTAGTTTTCTTATTTTCTGTTACACTGCTAATTTTGGAAGCCTGAAATTATAAAAGGCTGTCACTCAGTTGTAAAAGAATGTAAAAAAATTCCTCTTTTCTGTTAAGCTCCTTGACTTAGAAAGCAATGCCTGAGAATTTAAAGACTGGTGTAAGGAACAGCAGATTATAGGATGATAAGCATGACCTGTTGGAATTTTGAATGGATAAAAGAGAATGTGCTTAAATTGACTTATGCAGCTTGGCATCATATTCCGACAGGAATACTACTGTCTTATAAAGGCAGTTAAAAAGTATAGACCAAGGATACAAGGAAGCATATACCAATATAGGATGCCATTTGCTAATAAAAATTAATTCTGTTAAGGTGTGTTTTGCTCTCAGTGACAGATAACTCTGCATGTGTTTTGATGTGATTGCATTATCAAAACTGGGATGGTGATATAAATGCTATTAGTAAAACACCATGAGCGTAGACTTGACCTGAAACTTCCTTCCCTTCCCACTTGCTTGAAAGAACATAATGTTGACACATAGCCCCATGTTCCAAAAATTGTCAAATCTAACAATTTGATTGGGACTTTAGATACTGGTTATTTTTAGTTGGTGGTAGTTTGTTGGGGTTTTTTAACTATGTGGCTATATTTAAGAAAATAAATGGAAATTTTTTTTTTAGCAGACTAAGTATTTTTATTATATTTTAAACATTTAATATCATATTTCATAGTCTCCGTAAATCACATTCAGAACCTCCACTGGTAACCTACACTACTGAAGTGCAAACAGCCATAAGATTTTGGCATTATTCTGTGGAACTGCTGTTATGCATTGTGATAATGGGATAATTATTGATGACTACGGTGACAAAGTTTATTTACGTGACAGCCTTGTGATGGAATCTAACTCACAAAGCTCTGCAGACCTTCATCAAAAGTAAACAAACCCCTTTTAACGGTTGCAAAAGGTTTGGGTTTTTTTTGACAAACCAGTTTCTATGGTTTTGCAAAGATTTCTGTTGGAACAAGGGTTTTCTCTTTGGGTGTGAACTTCACAGCTTTACAAAAGGTAATAGTTTAAAAACTGAAATGAAATTAAATTAATTCATTTTAAGGTATTGTCAGTAGTCAGTTTTGGCTGTCTGATTTGTATGCCTGATGACAAATGTCTCGTGTTCATGTACCATCCTCTTAAAAAACCACTGGTTATTCGGAATTACAACAGTTCATTGTGTGTAATGGTCAAACCTGCAAGTTCAGTGACATATCATACCAGTCTCTGAAATACGATTCTAGCATTGCTCCTGTTGAAGATTTGTAATCTAATGTTTGCATTTAGGTTTACAAAACTCCCTGACTGCATGGTGGTTTTATGCATTCCTTCTTTATATGCAGAGTAACAAATTAATACCATCTATGAACACATTTGAAAATTTATCAAAACCTATGTTCTGTAGAAGTGCAAATTTGTAAATCATTTTAAGAGAAGACATTTAGTAGTAAAAGAAATAGCCCCCCCAAACAATAAAATAAGCTGAATATTACAAATTTGTATTAACTATTGTTGCATTATTCATTCCTGTCTTTGGAGTAAAAGCTGTGGATGCTCACTTAAATGTGCTGTTATTTTGTAAGTAGGCATACAGATACTGTGGTTTCTGAACTGCAGGTTCTGTCCAAGAGTACAACATTTTATTTTCTGAAGAGCACTTCATCTGTGCTGTAATTAAAGGAGAGGATGTTTGTTCTGCTTTTTGTCCCTTCTTTGGGCTGGAGATTTCTTACTTAAATAATGTAATTACTACTTTTGTACTGAAAAATCCCAAGGACATTAATTATTGTTTATACTTAAGTATTGAATTGCCTAATCTCAAACCTTACATTAAAAAAAGGAAGTAATAAATAGCGTAATATGTGAATGACCATCTTGTCTTGTATGAGGTATTCAAACGCTTGTATGGATTCTGACTCTGCATTTTTTTTGCAGGGAATGGTAAACTGTACATGTTCGGCAGTAACAACTGGGGCCAATTAGGACTAGGATCAAAGAACACTGTCAGCAAACCAACATGTGTTAAAGGTTTGTTAAATTTTTCTTTTTTTTTTTTTTTTGTCTTTTTGGAAGGAGACCCTTGTGAAAAGGTACTTCATAAGCTGCAGTTCCAAAATAACTGATTCTGCCTTCTTTACTCATCATGTGTAGCATATTACTACACAAGCTCATAAAGGTAGCTTAAAAGGATCCCTGGTTGGTTTTCCATCAGTTCCAGATTCTGGGTCCTTTTACATCTGAAGATTACTTCAGATACATAGAATCCTGTGTTTTCTGAGAGCTCTCATTTTATGTAATATTTGCCTTTTCTGACAAACTGCATCATCATTGTAACTGCAAAGACATTAATCAGGGGCTTGGTCTCCGCAGACCAAGCAGAGTTCCAACCAAGCAGAGTTCCAACAGCATTGTGTAACCTTCGTATCACTGTTGTCTTAGCACCTTTATAAAGGAAAAAACAACTATCAGGAACTTTCTACAAGTACTGCTACAATTTTAGCAAGTATAAGAAGTGCCTGAGGGGGCATAAATGTCAATATATTTGTACGAAGCAGTAAAATAAATGCCCATATCCTTTCATATGTTGTAATATGTGTTTTCATTGTACTTTTATCTTCTTGATTTTTCTTAGCCGGTTTTATCTTGTCAAACGATACTAAGTCAATACTTTTTTCCCTATCTCCTTACTTATGTCAAGTCAGATCTATCCCATTAACACATTTCTTTTCACCATTAAATGTTTATCCTCATCCTTTCTGCCAGCAGATCGATCTGTTAGCTTATTGTTAAAAACAAATTATCCTGCTTGTTCAAACTCTTTTCTTCCTGATTTAGTTTATTCTACTGTCCTTTATCTGCTCCTCTCTCTATTTCACTTCAGAGGGAGAATGCAGCTACTCTCAGGTTCACATCTTGTCAGCCATGTGAGAGACTGATTCTTACCTTGGCTTACATGGATTGGGTGTCAAGTTTTGGTTTTACTGTCAAATTACAATGGAAAGTAGAAGACGAAGAGAAGATGACAGCAATTCAAACCAGACCTGGCATCCATTGAAAAAAAGTCACAAGGGGGGTATCTTTCTTCTCTTGGCAGCAGGCAGCAGGAGAAAGTCATGGAGCTTTTCTCACTAGCTTTTCAGTCATCACTCCGCTTTGGGAATGGGGCTGTAAGGACACATTTCAGTTACTGCTTGGGGCCAAATGGTTGTGGCTGCATGTTTTCTGAGAAAACATCTTTTGGGATTTGACTAGAGACTAATGAAATTGGTTATGAAAAATTGCCAGCAATGTTGTAAATATTGCATGGCTCATCAAATACAATTGATTAGCCTAAGTGGGAGCAAGGTTAGAGAGCACAGGCTTCTGAAGAACTGATTAAGATAATCTCTGAAGTTGGAGGCAGTGTTTTGGGATGCAAAGAAGCAGATTAATATTATAGGAAGAAGTCAACGTTGTAAGTGTTATGGTTCCAGTCTGGTGGTAGGTGTCGGATAGGATATGCAGGAACCTGAATTTGGACAATTTATGTTTGTGTCTGTGTGATAGATCAGAGACAGTTCATGCTTAAGTAGATAGATCTACTCAGTGACTTGGTAGACGGTAGAAGGGACTTTAATCTGAATGTTATGGAGCTGATGAAAGTTGATTTGGAAGGACTGTTTTAAGAGCATTGTATAGGGCACATGGACATGGCTGAGAGAAGATCAATTGTTGACAACGATCAGTAATTGGAGAGAGGATGGAAAAGTTGGTGAGATTTTTTTCCTGTGTTTCCGAAATGCAGTGCACTTGTCATGGGAGAAAAGGCACCTCTGTATTCTCTCTTTCCCATCAAAATAACGTTTGACTCCTTTCTCATACATTCCCAGACTTTCACAGTGACCAGACTGCAGAGAAGTACATGCATTGGGTGGGTGGTATATGAGCTGAAACTGAGACAGGATGGTATATGCAAAATCTATTATTTTAGCCACTAGTCCAGATAGGACCGTCCTTAGCAATTGAGCTTAGTGATCAATAAGAGGGCAGCACAGAGCAAAAGTCTAGCAAAAAAAGTAGCTGTGCATAACAAAGGAAGATAGGGATGATAATACAAAAGAATGGTATGATTTTAAAGGTTTAAGATAGTGGGAAAAGCATAAGAGGGTGTTAAGAATAGTACTGTTGATGAGAATGGAAGACAGCTTTAAGCATGCATTTTGTCCTGCAACTTCATACATTCTTTGAGGCATGTCCCATAAATGGTAAATTCTGGGGAATGTGGCATTAGGATGAAGGAGCCATCATCAATTAACCTGAGCGTCAGCTGTAAGTTTTTACGGTCTATATCTGTTTTCTTGTCTTGGGGGAATCCTGATTTAATAAGTCATGTGCTAGGTTCAAATGGGCAATGAATCTTGTAATCATTCTGTTAGTAAAAATATGAAAAAAATCAGAGCTCCCTCTAGAGCATAGAACATTTTGTTGTTGAACCAGCTATCAGCTTGTTTGTAACTTTCCCCCCCCTTTGGCTTTAATTCATAGCTTTAAAACCAGAAAAAACAAAACTTGCTGTTTGTGGAAGAAACCACACTTTAGTTTACACAGGTATGTAACCTATATTATATACATATTAAAGAGATTTCTTCCTTTGCTTTCATGCAAAATTATATTAGGAACCCCAGGAGTGTTGAGGAAGGACAAATAAATGAACTGGTAAAACTTAGGGTTTTGATATCCAGTTCTTTGAATGCTTGATTTATTGTGAGCCAATGCATTTATAAAATAATGTTATATTGGAGTTTGCTAGCAATGGAGAGATGAAAAAATTTCTTGCTGGCATTTGCGGTGTGGTTAACAATTATCAATATTTCATTTAAGTACTGTAAATATGTATTATTATTTTTTATATTTATGTACTCAAATTTACCTTTGACAAGTAATTTATCTTTATTAGTGTGAAGTTATATATTTGAGTAAATATAGTAGAACTGAATGTTTTTAAGTCTTCAAATTTTGTTGCATTTTGGTTTGACAAGGTAGTCTCCTATTTCAATGACAAGTTGCTTTATTAAGCTATAAATAAATAAACTGTAAATTTAAACTAAAAAATAAATTTTTAGACAGTATGCAGAGAATTGATGCAAATTCTTGTCATGCTTCTAAAATTTATGTAATAGAATAGCCGTCTTTGTGGTTGCAATCCTTTAGCTTGCAGTAATGTTATAAAGAGGATTGTTTGATTATTAGGAGGTTTATATATGTGGAGACCCTGAGCACTGTAAATAAGACTATTAGAATAACACTGAACATTTTAATAACAATTGAGTATGCAAGTCTGCACAGGGTAAATATTAGTCACTTTTAGGGTACACGCCGGCTGGATAATTTATGGCCGTTTATATAGCAAGGACCATTTATAAATTGTATGTCAGTTGCTTATCACATTTGTGTCTGGATTTCTGTTATTAATAGGCCTTATCTTTTTCATCATAGATGAGCACTTTAGATGTGAAACATACTAAAATTAAAAATATAAATCTTAAAGTTCTCCTAAGATATCAATCACCAGCTTTAACTTCAATTTTAAGATTCTGAAACAAAATAAAGACCTAGTTAATTAAATCGAAAGTGATTTAAATATTAAAATGAGTAAACTATTTCTAATAAAAACCTAAGGAAAAATATATTTTATTCACAGTACTCAAAACTATCAAGTTATGTATCTCTTTAATTTATGTACTAATGTGACTTCAGTTTTCTTGCCTGTGACATCATTCACCATTTTCCTCCTGCTTTATCTTAAAACATACATTATTTGGGGAAGGAGCTGCTTCTGGCTGCCAAGGCTACTAGTAGTCATTTTCTCAGAACTCTTGCAGAACTTCGAATGATACATACTTTTTAGATCAGCCTCCAAAATGGTGGGAGTCACAGTCAAAGTACATGTAGGGCCTTTAGAAAGTTCTGATCCAAGCGTGTGCAGGAAAGCCTCCATGCTACTACAACAGAAACTGCTAATATCAACTTGAGGATGCTTCAGGGCAGTAGACACCAACTTTTCAGTAATGGTTTTCCATCGAAAATTAAATGACTTGCTCCAGTTTCTCTGACTTTTTGCCACTGATGAGAATGTCTTCATTCTGTGTATTACATGTGCTTTTCTGTATGCAGAAAAAGGAAATGTGTATGCTGCTGGAGGTAACAGTGAAGGTCAGTTGGGATTAGGTGACACAGAGGAAAGGACCACATTTCATTTAATTAGTTTTTTTACCAACCAGCACAAGATCAAACAGCTAGCAGCTGGATCATACACCTCAGCAGCAGTAACTGGTAAGAGCAACCGCTACTAAAATCTATTTATGTGTGTCCAGACTGGTGTTCCAGGGAAACATTTCTTCCAGCATTCTGTCTGCATATGTGGGTGTATTTTCTATGCCTCCTTGTCTTCTTTCTCTAATAACCCCAGTACTTTTTTGACGGCCAATTGCCTATTTCAACAAAATCTGGTAAGGGGTGGCAGTCTCATTCACTTCCTACAATGTTTGTGAAAGTAGACCTTGTCCATGAGTGATGGCCTGCAATGGGAGCTCAACCTGTACTAGTTTAGTAGGAATCCTTACCAAGGAGAGACAGTATGAATACCCTCAAAATGGGAAAAATCTTCAATTCATTTCCAGGAAGCCAGCTACAAAATATGGATCTTATGAAAACTAAGTTTCTCTAATTCCACTTCTTACTGCAACTGTTTTGGTATACTGGTTCAGTCTACATGACTTTGTCCTTACTCATTCTGAGAGGCCTAACCTATGACCTAATTCTCTGATGGCAAAATTGTACAATTGTGACATGTTGAAGTCCACAGTTACAATAATTTCAGCCATTGGATGGGTGGTCCTTTATTACCCTACAGTGTAATTTCTCAAGTTTTGCTATAGAGCAGCTGTTTCTGTACATGTTTAGGATAAGTTATTGAGGCTGTCATTTCAGAATGTGACAGAGAGCATAAGAGTACATGGGAGAGATGCTAGCCTGCTTGTTTGGTTTGTACTTTATTGGGACAGTTGCCAACATTCTCCTGCGATTTGTAAGTCAACTTTGAATTATTTTAGTTCCCAGCAGCGTCTCAGTAGCACTGTAGATGGTACATTTTTTCATTCACAACTTATTTCCCACCAATAAGAAATATGCAGAGAGAAGACCTCATCTCTTCTAGAAAAGTGTAGAGATTTTTCGTGTTGATCCCTACCTTTTTTTGGTTTTTACTGCTGCCATTGATTTTTGTGTCAACAGAGACTGGTCTTAATAAACTTGGAGCAGGTATTGTGATAGTTTAAGGGAAACAAAGTGAAGCTGGGCAATATAATTACCTGTGAAGAGAACTGAAAGATAAGGCAAGAAAAAGTGGGATGTGTACCAAAGTCAGAGCAGAGAATATGTTTGGAAGAATGAGAAAGTGGTGACTTGCTGCTAGAAATGAGAAGATGCCTTAAATTCACTGTAATATTTTGATACTTACCTCTGGCAACTGAATTGTCTTTTACACTCAATCTTCCTCTTTTTGAAGGAATGTTTTTAGATAGTACTTTTCCTGTTGCTATTTATAATCTAACATCAGTTGATGACTAAGTGTTCTGTGTCACTTTTGAAAAGCTTGAGGGATACCCTCTTGCTTCAGACTGTTTTGTTGCATTGTCCTAAATACTATTTTATGTCTCTGAGTTCATGACATTTAGTAGTATCATAACAGAGTTTATGAAAAGCTCTTAAATGGTAGATGAAGTTTTTATTACTTTTGGTTTTGAATCTGTTAACTATCTATGTCTTCATTTTAGAGGATGGGCAGCTTTTTGTGTGGGGTGACAATTCAGAAGGTCAGATTGGCTTGGCTGATGAAGCCTGTGTCAGTGTCCCTTGTCAAGTGAATGTTGGAAAACCTGTTTCCTCTGTATCCTGTGGATATTATCACTCTGCCTTGATAACAGGTAAGAGAATGGGAATAGAGGTTCATGGAGACAAGCCAGTGGTTTTCAAATTGTTGTTTTTGTAAAGGTAGCTGATGAGGCATTCATTGCTTTTGAAACGAGGTATGCCATAGTTGTTATCTATGTAGTTTTGTATCCCATTGGGAGATTTTATCATAGACAGGTTCTCTAAAATGTTGTCCTAATTAATTTATTTGTGAAACGTGTATGTTATCCACTATATAATTGTATATTATTGTTGTTGAATTAACAATGCAGTGAGATATAACTGCAGTTAATTTTCTGTATTTGCACGTTGTTGTGCAAAAGTATATTAGAAAGAATTACTATCTTGCCACACTATTTTCATGAAGGTTATGACAAATGGTGTGGATTATTATTATGGTTTCAATAATCCAACTGTTCTTCAGATTATTCATTTTTTGTGATGATCAAATAATCATCTTCATCTTCTCTAGAAATATAAATATTGAATAGACTTACTGTATTTTGAGGAAAAATTTTCTAGCAATGCAAGATTGTTGTTGAATTTGATGTTGTGTCTTAAATGTTAAGTTTTGAAGTCAGTTCAACAGGCAATATACAATATGAGGAGAAGCATACGCTACAGTGAGTCGGTCTCTGATCTCCAAACCAACCCACGTCTCTGTTGCTTTCTACCTCTCTCTTCCCACCTCTCTGTTGGTTTCCAAAGTGATGATGCCACTCATTTTTTAGTAATGCCAATATGGGTGCATTTATCAGTCAGTACTGATTGTATTATATGTGAGAAGCCATGAATTCCTCTCAGCCATACCGATTTACTTTATTAAGCTATACAGTTTAGTCCCTTCAGGGTAATTAAAGATTTCAAATGATCAATAGTTTTGATTGTAAAGCTTTTAATGGGTACCCAGGAACTATTCCATCAGATACTTTTCTCAGGTTACTTGATAAATGTTACTTTTCCACATGCAATATCTATATAGCTCTCTGAGAATATGCTATTAACTGAATGAGAGCTTCCTATGGTGTACAAATACTAATTAGGTGTTATGCTGATAGTGTGCAACTTTTATTACAGATGCTTTATTGCAGTAAATGAATGAAGTACCTCTGACTAATCAGGAGCTCAGCACCTGTTAGGAAATCTACAGCTTCCTGAACTCAAAATAAATGGAAAAAATAAAAATAAAAAGATCCTTACTTCAAGGGTATAGTAAGGAGGTGTGTATTTCTGCCTTAGAGACAAGAGCTGAAGCTCTGACAAGACTGCAGTAGGATGTGACAAGAGCTTACATTAGAAGAAGGGTTGAGGACAAGCATCTAAGAACAAGAAGAGAACAGTCTGTGCCAGCTGCTCTAAGGAAGTAGAAACTTTTGATGGAGGGGGATGAGAAAAAAGGATTAGGGTAGCAGTTGGGCAAGAGAAATGGAGCCTCTTAAAATACTAGTAAGATGATGAACTGGTTATCACCTGTGAAAATGGGGAGTTGTTGAAGCTGTTAGTATTTAAATAGACCTAGGTGTGAGATGGAAAAATCTTAATTTTCAGCGTTGGTATCTGCAAATCCTGCACAAACTGGGCTTCAGTCTATCTCGCTGAAACTATTGACCTCTTTTGTGGTGAAAGGAGAAATATTTTTTTATTATTTTCCTTTGAGCCCTTGCTGACACTTTATTTGACTGATACTTTAACAACCATAGAAATTTAATGTTGGACATCCAGGTACTTTTACTGAATTCATCTTCTGTTGCACTAGTGTCAGTGTATATCCAGACAGTGTTTAAAAACAAAGCTTATGCATTTAATCTAAGTGTACCATAGTCACACATTATTTTAAGTATGAAGTTAGCCATTAAATTATGGATTTGGAAGTTGTGCAAGCTGAGTCTGTTTGAGTGCAAATGTAGCTATCTTATTTTTCTTACAGCCTAGTTAGGAAGGAAGTCAAGGTACTAAGTTGTTAAAAGATTTTGCTTTAAAAAGTTGATTCTGTTAGTATTATCAGGATTCTTTTTTCAGTTATGGAAAACACTTGCCTGAAGGACATACTAGACTAGTTCAAAACAGTGTTTCATATCCTCAGTATTCTGCCTCTGAGGGGTGGTAGAACATAGCAAGCTAGATAATTATGGAGTATTTGGAATATTCCTATTACAGGGATAGGGGTTTTCCCTCCCAAATTGCCAGTTAGTCATTGAATTATGCCTTGAAGTATGTTTGAAAGTTTGCCTAGCACAGGGAGTTTTCCATGTATTTTTATTGCGTGATTTTATCTTGTATACTAGAATTCAGAATGATTAGTGTTATTGTTAATATATTGGAGGAAAGATCTGGAAAAGAAAGTGGGTTTTATTTCCAGAGATGAAATTTGAACTATTCAGGTGAGTTTATAATCTGTATTAATTCCCTCAACATCAATAAAGTATACCAGAGGAACTTTTTTTAGATTATGGTTGCTGTTGCTACCAAAGAAATGGGAGAAAGACTGTTAATAGAAAGCTTTCAACACCTGTAACTTACCAGTTATTAGAATACTATAGAATTACTACATTTTGACTTTTAAAACATGACTTGCACATAAAAAAAGCATCACATAATACACTATCTTTAATAATAAAACATAGTTGCAGGATATAGGACTTACACATGTTGCCAGGCTGAACTGATGAGCATGGCACCATATGATTCCCTTTCTTAATATATTTACATTTGACAGAAGGTGTATACTGGGTAAGCAAACTGTTAGGATCACAGGCATATCTGGGTTAAAACTAAAAGGTTGTTAATGACAATACAAGAATACATAGTGTGGTCACAGAGTGCCCTCTCCAGGGCAGGATGTTCATTAATAAGAGACTATTGAGAAAAAAAGTGGTGAAGTATGGATTCCAGCTTCTTTTTTTTCTCTCAAACTAAAGTTCTTATTTCTTTGAAACAGCTGGTTTTATAAAAGAATTTTTAGTAGGCATTTGTCTTTAAGGTGTTTAACTGCTATAAAGCCAAGTGCAATGTCAATCAAAACTAGAGTAGAATCCTGACACAAACTTTTAGTAGATAAAAGCACGTTTTATGGAAATTGTATGGCATTTAATCATCTGAATTTGTACTTCTACAACCCTCCCCCCATGCCTGAAGTTTCTCAGATCTGGTAGTTCCAAAAAGATGATTTGTCACCTTTCTTACTTTTGCTTTTTAGAATGTCTTCTTTGCAGACAATAATTCAACTACTAAACATGTCAGTCATCTGTATTCTACCATGTACATGTGGGCCCCACTGATGCCAAAAGTAGTTGTAGACTAGAAGAACAGAATATATCCTGAACTACTTTTAATAAAAATCACTTCTGAAATTTAGACTAGGCACAAGCACAAGCACTGGACAGCTCATTTCCATATGCAAATTAGGAAGCTAGTCTGGTTATTCACTTGATGTTTGAAAGATGACTGTTTGTTCCCTTTTCCTCTCACTGTGGGTTCTTCAAAGAGTTCCGCTGAAAGAAGCTTTTAGATTATAGTTTCCAGCTCTCTTTAGGACTTTTTCCCTGTATATGTTTCCTTTCCTTTTTTTTTTTTTTTTTTCTGTCTTGGGACGTTAGGTCCCCATATTAGAGGCATGTCTCAGACAAAGTGCCAGAGGAAGAAAAACATGGAAGAGTGTAACAATGATTTTGAGTCCATGTACAGATGTTTACTTGATTAGTCTTTGACCACACTCACTCAAGAGGGGACAACTTTTCAGAAAGCATTAAGCTTAGCAAGTTTGTCTAGCTCATTTGTCCACTGTGAAGATGGACAGCTGGAAAAGCTGATGTATCTCACCACTACTCTTGTGTCTACAGTGGAATTACGTTCCTGGAGCCAGAAAGGAATTATTAGACCTTTTCTGGTGTTTCCCCTGTCTGAACTGTTACTATAAGCAAGGTCAAGATAGATTATCACTGAGAAGATGTCTTTTCATAAAGAGCTTTGTAGGTTCCTTGAATTCCTTTTTTTAATGTACTTTGTCATTATTTTTAAGAACTAGTTTTAAAGATAATCCATTCCACAAACACTTCCATGCTCAGAATTTCAGTATTTGAGGTAGTTTCAAACAATTTGGTCTTGAATAAATACTACTTTTTTTTTTCTCTTAATTTTTGTAAGGGATCATAGTGATCCATTTCTTTTGTCTACTGCCCTCATTTGCCACCAGCCAGGTTTCCTATCTCCTCTCATCTGCAGTACACCCATTTGCCTAGAGGGGCAAAGATAGTTTTCCATTTGCTTGGCCATTTCCTTGACATGCTCCTGTAACCTAAAGTTTAGTGATACAGAAAATGTGCCACACTAGGGAAAGTTCAAAACATGAGAATGTGACTCATATGAGAGGAGAAAATGAAACAACCAGGTTCCGTTGTGAACAGAATGTCCTTAAAATGCAGATGTACTGCACACATACTGGATTCTTTTTATGCTTGATATCTATTCTTTATACTTTTTAGACTACTATTTGTCTTAAAGAGATGTGTAATGTATTCAAAAATTGCTTTAATAAATGGGTTTATCTTTGTTAGCTGGATTATTAAGTTGAAAAAATGTAATAGACTTGATTAGTTTGGGAAGTCAGTGGAAGCTTGGCCATTTGAATCTCTAATCCTATTAATTAGATTGTGATTGGATTAATATTTGCAGTGCAGTAGTGTTTAAAAAGAAGTGCTAGTCTCTTTGAAGAGAACTGCATAAGTAGTTAACTTCCAAGTGCTTTTGGGGGTTTATCCGCTTATTTATAGAAATATGTGGCAGATCCAAGGGTATTAAAGCAATACTTACCTTCCAGAAAATACAGGGTTGTTTTTCATTTTGGTTTTTTTTCTTCTTTCTTTTCACTTTGAATCCCTAATAAAATCTGGTTTTGCTAGTGGAATGTTTTGGTTACAGAAAGCCTCACATTGCAGTTGACTTTTTTGTTGTTAATTGGACTACTGATTTAGAATAGAAAATTGATGCTGCTGCAAATAACTGCAAAGCATCAGCCTGTTCAGCGTATTTCTGCACATATGTATAAGAATAAAGATCAGAATTAAAACAGAAAATCAAACTGAACAGAAAAGCCTAAACACAGTCCATAGTTTAGAAATTAAATGTACTTTTCTGCAGCTGAGATAATTTGCTGTTTCTTAAAAAACACAGACAGATGGAGATGACTGCAAAACACCTCTTAGAAAAGAAGTGTAGAAGAATGCAACAAAGGTATTTCTGCATAGATACCTGCAGGTAAATGAAGTGTTATAATATTATTGGTGTAGTTTGTGTGTACAGGAAAGAAAATGTCAGAATGATAGGGAAAACAAGGACAGGGTTACACCTCTGATGATGATAGTTGGGAAATACAGCTCCTGTTTCATTGCCTTGCTGAAGAGAAAGTAGCTCTGTGAATAGATTGTGGGTGGCTACTCTTAATAGCCTGAGCCCTGTGAAACCCTGCAGGAAGGTTGACATTGAGTAAGATTGTAGTATTGTTGTTCCCTAATTGCCTCTCTGTGCAGTTAAAGCATTCAGTAAAGGTACTAAGTCTGGTTCCTAACCTTAGTGGCCCAGGAGCATGGTACTTGAAGAATCTGTGCTCTTATGAGAGGCAGAAGTGATCTTGGAAAATATGGAAACCATATAAAATAGTCTGAGGTTTCTTTGACTCAGACAGAGGCTAAATTTCTTAAGACTTGTAAGTTTTACAAATAAGTACTGTGCCATCAAAGTTAGGTTCTACGTCTTTGGTGGAAGTGCTGGGTTCCAACTTTATGTTGAGGCTTAGGACCCATTTTCCACTTAAAGCAGGAATTCGGCTTTTATGAAAAAAAGTCCTTTTTACAGTTTTTGCTCTTTGAGTATGTCATACATTTTTTTTTCAGAATTTTCAAGTTAATTGATAAATTTATGTATTTAAATAAATTTGAAGCTAAGGTATCTTAAAAT
>VXBL01005664.1:0-21323 GCA_013400195.1 Aramus guarauna | reverse complement strand
TTTTTTTTTTTTGGTCCTGAATGAACTTTACCATAAAATCGGAGACATACTTCAGATTCTCCCTATAGTTAAAATTCATTGAAAACCTATTCTCAGGCTTTCTTTGAAAAAAACATACAATAATTTAGATGACATTTTTTGCTTATTGTAGAGTGTTGATACCAAAGGTGACATACATCACAGATGAGCATTACTGCTCCAAAATTACTTCCTCTGAAAGGATGGGAGGAGAAGCACTGCTTTATTAAAAGACATACCAGTTTAAGGGTTTTCAGAATGAATCAAAGCCCATCTGATGGAGGGTCCTAGCAACAACAGTCTGTGCTGTCCTGTTCTATGCACCCCCTGCTGTAGTCACTCTTTAGCACAAAGTAATCAAGAGCCAAGTGCCACAAAGGAAGAAAAAAAAATAATATTGATATATATTGCTGGCAAAAGAGTTTTCCAGAAAAAAACATTTTGAATCTAATTTATCTATTGGATTTGACAGAGGACTTAAATGCCAACTAACTAGTTGTCCCATAGTTGCACAAAATGAAAATGCAGGTTTGCAATCTGAAATTCTTGCTCAGAAAATGCAAAAGGAAATTTTAAATGAGTGTATTGCCTGAGTAAAGCTCAGGATGATTCCATAAAAATGACACGTTTCTTACTGATACCAGTTTTGACTTTCTCATCATCAGAATTAAAAATTCAAAAAGATAAAATTCCTTTCCTGTCTTGACTTGGTATGCCCAAGTTTTAGTAAATTTCAGTTTTGAGTCATATCCTTCAATTTTCATTAACTTGTTTTTATTAATTTGACTAATCTCATTTGCTTTTTAGAATGCATATGTGCTTCATTTTTTCCACTTTACATTTTTATTCATAGGTTTACTTTTAGCTCTTCCATATTTCTTATTTCTGTCTAGGCTTATGTTTTTGGTCATTACCATTCTCCTTAAATTTCCAAATTTGAAGTTGTGGCTGACAAAGTGCAAGGAAAAAGCAACAAATGTAGGAGCTATACAAATGGGGGAATATTCATAAAGGCTAAAAGAAAACTAGTAATAAGCTCATTTTCTTATGCTCTGCCTATGTTCAATGGAGAAAGGGATGGAATTCTCTAATGGTCAGTCCTGAACACCTAAATAAGGCTTCAGCTTTGAAACTTCGTGTTTGTCTGTTTTCATTGTCTACAGGGAAAACCAGCATTTCTAAGGTTAATCCAATTTTCATGTTGGCAAGGAATTAATCACTTTTGAATAAGAATCTCTCAGATACTTGTGCATCATGCAATAGTAATGCCTCTAAATGCTGTGAAAGTAAATTTGTGAACATTAAATCTAGCCCTCTGAGAACACTGACTGTATCCCTCTGAAAGTAAAAGTACATTTTGTACTGAAGTACAAATCTGTGTGTTTCCAAAAACATTGTAGATGGGTGCTCCTGATAACTGAGCTTTAATAATGGAGTATAGGTCTGGGGTTTGTTATTATGTTGATTATGTAACTGTAGCTCTCTGTTCAAATTCCCTCGGGCAGACAGCTCCTATACTAGTATAAGCATTTCTTTATCTTGGACTAGCTCCATGTGAGAGTTTTGTTTATCCTTGTGCTTTGTTCTATCCAACTGGGATTAAAACCCAAACTTTTTGTTACATAATAGTGTATGATGATTTTTTTTTTTTGAGGTAATTTCAAATTCAGATTGTGGCCCACAAATTGCTGTGAGGACTCTACTCCCCAGATAATCTTTTCAGGAGTGGAGAACATTCAGCTATTAACGTGAAGCTTTCCTGGCAGTAAGGAAATGTTTTCTGCCTAAACCTCACTCTGACCTATTAGAATAGTTGGAGGCGCCTTAGCACAGGGAATCAGAAATGTAGGTGTAGATAAATTGTAAAAAAAAAAAAAGAGAGATGTAGATAAATGTAAAAGAAGTAGGTAAATGTAAAAGAAAAAGATAAATGTAGATAAATTGTAAATATAGCAATGGAAAGTACGTTTGACATGTTCTGTTTTTAACTATGATAGAAGGATATGTAGAATGCTGTCTTGAATGGTAATTCAGAGTTACATAGCAGTGAAAAAAAGCAAAGGCAATGATTGGAAAAGATAAAACAAAGGAAACTTGAAAGTAAAATGAATTACCTAAATTTTGTTTGAAGTTAATTCTGGTGGAGTTCTCGCTGTGGAACCACTGCTGTATTCCTGTTGTTGGATATATAGCTCTCTTCTTGCTGTCCAGACCACACACAGTTTCATGTCATTTACTCTGCTTTTTTCTTTTTCTCTATATATCTTACAAGAAGAAAGTATGGATTTTCCATCAAAATTCCATGCAAAACGATGTAATTGAAGTTCTTAGAAGTAACTTCATTTGACATAAATATGAATTACAGAGGGAATTATAACCTCTCAGAAGCAGGAGGTATATGGTTTTATTTTTCCCTTGGCTAGATTCCTTGCACGGTAACTTTTGCAGTTCTCACCTTGGAGAGGGGCTAAAATGTAGCCCCTTCTTGTCCTGTCAAAGCAGACTGCTTTGCACAGCTGTCTGGACATTATACAAATATGTTCAGTTGTCCCGTAATGTTCATACACTTTTCTATCTTACTGATTTGTGTCTGTAGCAGTCTGGACAATGCAGCCTTGCCTCTGAGTGCATGCTGGAAATCCTGCTCTATTCTGTATTTTCACAGGAGATGGTGAGCTCTATACTTTTGGAGAACCTGAGAATGGGAAACTGGGATTATTGCCTGAACAGCTGAAGAACAATAGAGTCCCACAGCCTGTACTGGGAATTATGGAAAAGGTTAATAAGGTTGCTTGTGGTGGAGAACACACAGTGGTGCTGACAGGTATGCAATTTAACTGGCTTTTTTTACAGCCCTGTTACTTAATCAGTAAACTAAAGAATTTACACCCCTCTGAAATGAGAGATGCTGTAGTGATCCTAACTGGAAGGCCATTGTACATCAAGGAGGTAGACGTCCATGTAACAGTCAACCGAAGAGCAGAGCTGCACCGTGCTGTGCTGCACTTGTCGTTTGACATTCAGGCTTGTGCTGTGCATCACCCTTTGCTGCAGGATACACTTTGCCAGCTCATTGTAACAGAGGAGCTCACATGCAGCTCCTACTTGGTACCAGTGGTTACACCACCCGCGTGTCCTTGCCTTTGTCTAAAACTTCAGCAGCAAGTTCCCATGTGAATGTCCTGTTTATTTGACAGTATAAATGATGAATAGATTTGCTTTGCCTGTAAGAAAATCCTGTAAGAGCTGAAATGACCAAAATGGGGTAACCTTCCACGGATGGGATCTGCATAGCATGCTGTGCCTGGCTGGAGGCCTCTTCAATTCTACTCAGCTCAATATTCCCAGTATCTGAAGGGTTGTAAGATTATTGATGCTGTCTTCTTTTTCTTTATAGTCTTAGCTCCAATAAATAGCATTTTAAGAGATACTTTACAGAGTCTGAGTGCCTTCCTTACTGGGATTGTAACAAGCCAGTGCCTCCCAGCGCAACACAGATGATCGATGTTTCTTTCCTCTGAGGTGCTTGAAAGTGGTATTGAGGGATGTGTGGGGGGAAATTTTAGAGGAAAGCTTCCATTCTGAAGTAAATTTAAATGACCCTGAATATTTGGGAAGGTATTTAGGAACTCACTTTTCAAGTAGCTGTCTGTTAATAGTGATGGAGACACACAATCTACTGGATGTATAAATGGATTAAATACCTCTTTTGTGATGCAGAATTTTCCTGTGACTTTGAGCAGAATCTTTAACATATGTATAAGACTAGTGCAGATATAGACATTCAACATATCGTCCAAGTTATAAAAATCAGCTAATACAACTGTTATATATTAGTCCGCAGGGTTGTATGTATAGTACTTGGAAGATGAAACATGTTATATATTACTGTACTATTAAACAGTTGTGTCTCAATGGTAAATTAGCTTTTCAAAGAGATATATGCAGATATATGAGAGATATATATCTTCAAAGAGATATATAGCTATTTATTTCCACAAGTTCTATCCTGAACTATAGTGGTATAGGAGCAGGAAAGGGGAGTTTGACTTTGCCCACAGATTTAAAAAATATCAGCTTTGGCTTGTAATGAATTCCACAGCTGTATAATATGCATGTAATTAATCTCCTAGCAAAATGCAAAAACTATAAAAAAAAGTAGGATGTATAGATATCAGTCCTTAAATCTGTATTTTGAAAATGCTAAAGTCATCTCTTGTCGATATGGTGGAGTGCCTTCAAGGTTTTTCTAAATTATAAATTGAAAATCTAACTGAAATTGTAAGTGATATGATGTGGTATTGTACTGCAAGCCACTGGAGACAGTGAAGGTGGAAATGATGTGCTGGGAAAGGTTATGTGTAATGATGAATCAAGCTGCAAGATTCTGGGTAGGTTAAAACTCCTTTGGGAAAACTATGAAGTGGAAATAACAGTAGCCAATCCGGGAAATAATGCAAACGTTTGTCTATGTTTCAATGCCTTTGTCTCTGTTCTTCCACCAACGTACAGTCTTACCCTGGCAATATTCTAGGTGATAAAATAAATTTCTTTACATGAAATCAGATTATCGTTATTAGGAAAAAAATTACCATAAATTTGGGGTCAGCAAATGTATAAGTAGTAGCATTTTTTATGGGTTATAAAGTTAATTTCTGCAGAAATAATTTGATTATCATTGTTGATTATTTTTTTCACCATAAATCTGATATCAACCAATAGATATTTTGTTTTAATGGTATTTCATATGGTAAAATTTTGTTACAAAAAATGACTGTTGCAGAGATTTGGTAGGAAGATGTAGACCTGGATAACATCAGCATTATAGTGAAATCTTTACAAAAGCTAGAACAAAGAGGCAAAATATAAATGCCAAAAACCAAATACAGTGAAGAAAACACCATAGTAAGCCAGTGCCTTAGTATGTAAGATTTACTTGCCTATGGAAATAGATTTTGTAGTAGAAGGCAAATAAGAAATTCAGTGCTAGATTAGCTGGCAGTCAATAGTCAAAATGCTGAGTACCAGAAGATCCAGCTGAGTCAAGAGAAGAGGAAACTAATATTCTCCAACAAAATAAATTTTCCTAAAGAATAATAGTTGTTGCGATGAGAGTGAAAAGTCAGATACATGTTTTTAATGTAATTCATGCGTTATTAAATAGGCTACAGGTATGAACTTGTGCCTAAGACAGAGGATAATGGAAATACTGTCTCAAGTGAAAGATACTTTGTCAGGAGTGTTGACATACAGAAATTTTTCTGACGCAAAACAAAATTTGGGAAAAATACTTGGGGGAAAAAATGGGAAAAGAGATAGATTTTGACACTGTAATCATTTAAAAAGTCAGTGTAGTGTACATGCATTACAGGCTTTGCACCAGAAACTTAAGTTGAAATCAGTACTAAAGGGTATATTGCATCTTGAGATGAAGTGGCATGACTGCAAATTGAGAATTCCGATGAGGGATATATCTTTAAAGAGGAGCAGAAATATTTATACCACTTTTAAGCCCTTTACCTAAATTAAGAACATATACAATTTTGAAGAAGCTCTTCCATGAAAATGGGTGCTGTTTGGCTTTAGTAACACAGTATATACTGATGTGGTTTTTAACTTTTCAGGGTCTTTCCAGTTTTTCAGTGTGTGTCATTTCAGTCTTAAAAAATAAGAAGTGAGTGTCTGACTATTGTATATTCCCCTGTTTCATCTATCTCATTTAACATAGGAATAGGATAGGAGAAAATGTCATATGGAAAAGCTGTTGCACATCTTGGCTCATTTCTTGTCATCAGTTCTAGTTAGGGTTTATCAAATTAGAAGAAAGCATAATCTAGTTATCTTACTGAGTACAAGGCAAGTTTCTTCCTGACTCTCATACATAATTACTCTATTCCAAAGCATTTCATTTGATTTCTTTTTTATGACTGTCTTATCTATTCTATTGGCAATTTTGTATGATAAGAACCACTGTTATCTGGGTTATTAAATCAAACTACTGTTTGGAATCTCTCCAGCAAGTATCAGGGTAAATGGTAGAAAGTGCATATTAAAAGAATTCATTTTTTTTTTCTCTGAAATTCCAAAATGGGAAACTCTTTTTTTTCCCCAGAGAAATAAAATTAAAATGTTCAGAGCTATGAATAGGAAAAAAAAAAAATTAAAGATACAAGGTTTTAGAAATGTTGAATATGGTATTGGAAACCATCTTCTTTAAAAGTCTTATTGTT
This sequence comes from Aramus guarauna, assembly GCA_013400195.1. Lineage (NCBI taxonomy): Eukaryota > Metazoa > Chordata > Aves > Gruiformes > Aramidae > Aramus > Aramus guarauna. Next base: position 15,075 of record VXBL01005664.1, on the reverse strand, counting down.
ACTTCTGCCTTTAATATTTCCAGTCGTTCTAGAGAATAAACAGAATTGAAGTTAAAAGCTCTATCATGCAAAAGCTTTCTCTCACTGTAGCAGCACAAATCTATTCATTTCATGACAGTTGATCAGCCAGTTCAAGAAGATCATACCCTCATCCCAGGTGACTTCTCTCAGAAACTAAAACATGCATCCACTACCCACAATACTTGCAAATGCTTCTTACTGAATATGAAAGCTATTGGTATCATCACTTTAAAAGAATCATGACAACACAACAATCCCAATTTGTGTTGTTTTTCAATAACACTTTTAAAAAAAGTAGAATAACTAGTGAATCTAAAAATTGGAGATGAAAGAGGTGATTGGGAGTAGCCTTCATAATTTCAGTTTTTTCAGATGGTGACAGGTCCTCTGGGAATAATCCTTTCTATAAAAGGATCATAGAATCATAGAATGCTATAAGGTCTCCCTTGAGTCTTCTCTTCTGCAGGCTGAACAACCCCAACTCTCTCAGCCTGCCTTCATAGGAGAGGTATTACCTCCTTTTATTCTCTGAAGGGAGGAAAAGCAAAGATACCACATCAAAAGGAAAAAGTGAAGCAGTCCTTCGAGAATAAATCGTTTGACATAAAAATACAGCACATTAGTGTGTTAGTATGTAAAGTGTTGGATTTTTCATCTTCTGTCTCAAGGTCCTTTAAAAAGAAAAGAAAGTCAAGATACCCTTTTGACAGAGAATGAAAAGGATGAAAAAGCTCTGCCTTTTCATGAAAGAACTGAGTGTTCAAACCATATAGAATTATCTAGATTTTTCAAACCATTCTTCATACAATCATAGAATCCCAGGTTGGAAGGGACCTCAAGGATCATCTGGTCCAACCTTTCTTGGTGAAAGCTCCGTCTATACAAAAGCACTGTATAGACAAGATGGCCCAGCACCCTGGGTCCAATGTTGGGGAGTCTACCACTTCCCTGGGGAGATCATTCCAACAGCTGATGGTTCTCATTGTAAAAAATTTTCCTCTTGTGTCAGTCAGAATCTCCCCAGGAGTCACTTGCACTCATTACCCCTCATCTTTTCCATGTGACTCCTTGTAAGAACGGAGTCTCCATCTTCTTTGTAGCTACCCTTTAAGTACTGGAACATGATGAGGTCTCTCCATAGCTGCCTTTTCTCAAGGCTGAACAAACCCAATTCTCTCAGCTTTTCCTCATACGGCAGGCTTCCCTTTCCTTTGATCATTTCTGTGGCCCTTCTCTGGACCTTCTCCAGCCTGTCCACATCTTTTTTGCATGGCAGGGACCAAAACTGAACACAGTATTCCAGGTGTGGCCTGACAAGCACTGAGTAGAGTGGGATAATGACTTCTTTATCTGTGCTGGTGATGCCCTTGTTGATGCAACCCAGCATCTTGTTGGCTTTCTTTGCTGCAACAGCACTCTGTTAACTCATATTGAGCTTGTTGTCCCCCAGGACCCCCCAGGTCTCTCTCTACAGAGCTGCGCCCCAGCCAGGTAGGTCCCAGCCTGTGCTGCACTCCTGGATTATGTTTTCCCAGGCACAAGACCTTACCCTTGTCATTGTTGAACTTCATAAGATTCTTGTTAGCTGACCCTTCCAACCTGTGTAGGTCTTCCTGCAGGGTGGCTCTGCCTTCTGAATTCTTCAGTCTGTATACTATTTATACTGAAATCCCCAAAGCCAATTACTACCTCTGGTAAAACTGAGTGTTGTATTGACAACTTATTTTTAGAGTAACTTTTTTCAGCATAAACTGTTTAAAAATAAAGCTATGGTAAGAATAAATAGCTCATTGACATAATAGTAATAATAGTATTAGTAATAATAATAATAATAATAATAATGTTCAAGGGAAATTAATCTGTGTGGAGAGATGTAAGCATACCTGTCTGTTTCTGGTTTTCTTCCGTGGATTTTTAACTTTGTCTACAGCCTTAAATACATAGCAAGGAATGCATGAATCTTAGAAACACACTTGGGAGTTACCTCAGTTCTTTCAGCAAATAGCATGTGTGAAAAAAAACCTGAAAGCTATATAGATTTTTCCCTAGGACTATTTTATTTATAATGACAACAGTCCTGGAGGTTAAAGAACTGTTGTATTTTCCAGAAGATGCCTGCAAAGGTGGAAGATAGACAGTTACAGGGAAATATGCATGTCCATCCAAGAAAGAAAATGTAGGAAGTAAATAGGAAGCAATCCCAGCACTCAAGTGCTGGAGGTCACTTGGCTTCTGTGCAAGCTCTGAAAACGTTTCTCTTCATCCTTCAAGGCTCCTTCTCATGGGCTGCTGTTCCCTCCTTGAACCCAAGGCAGGGCTTTTGTTCCATTTCCTCTGAGTGCTGTTAATATGACTGAGCCTTCCTCCTGATTCACCAATGCATTGGAGGCAGTGCTGCTTCCCTCATGCTGCTCTGGCCATATGTCTTTCCTCTCCCCTTGTACCACTCTGGTGCTGTCTTGACCATCCCACAGGAAACTATATCAGAAAAAAAAACCCCAAACCTGGCTTGTTGAGCTGAGCTGGCTCAGCACGTAGCTGGGTGGACAGCAGAGACACTGCAAGTGGGAACTAAAGAGAGAGAATCTACCCGTTTACTAGCAGTGCGTTTCATTTACTTCATCCAACCATATCCTTACTGGGACTGAGGACAGTCAGAAGAAGGTGACAGTGAGGCAGTGTCCCCTTTTGGATTCATGCTGTAGGCAAATTCAAAGTTCAGAATGATGAAATTCACCTCTGCCATGTTATCACTAATGGTGAGGTTGCTTTGTCATAGACTTCTCTTTCCATGTATTTGTAAAGACAGGTTGGAGGAAATACTTCATTTCTGCTAAATGAGATTATTCCTGAGGTGAGGGCCTCACTTCTGCACCAGATTGGAGAATCATTTAAGAAAGGTGCAAGTTGTCTTCCTGTGCCTTGATAATTGACCAACAAGCAAATCTAGGAGGAGCAAACTTTAGGTGCCCCTGGTCTACAGGGTCAGTAAAAGAAATCATTTGTCTTACAAAGGGACTCTAACCTGGTTTTGGATTGGCCCTTTCTCCTCATTGTCAGTAGAAACAGAGGAAAGACAATAGTTTCCCTGTACTTTTGAAGTTAGCGTTTGAGAACATCTCCCTCTAAACACAAATGCAAAGGGCATTGCACATTCCAAGCTAGGATTAAAGATAATGTGAAAAAACTCCCAACTTCACTCAAAATATTTATGTTAATCAGATAAGGCAATATAATTTGAAAATTACAAGATCTGCCAGTTTCCAAAGAAATGTTAAGACAAATATTGTAGCACTTCTGAAGACAATTTCTGGAATGAGCCGTCCTGAAAAAGCCATTTAGTAAAATGAAGATGAGACTTTGGTTCGCTTAGAGAAACTTCCTGTCTTCAGGAGTAGTTTCTTGATTCTTATGCAGAAAATCTAAATGTTACAGAAATGCTACTTTCTTTCACTGAAATTTCCAGCAGAGGGAGCTTTACTATTACATTTTAGTAAAAATACCCAGCTTTACTCAATTTTTTTATCTACAATCTGAAAAAGTGTGAGACGATTGGGAGTTTTTTATGGTGTGAATTCATGACATGTTAATATGGAACAATTTAAAAGGGGTAGAAAGTGAAAACCCTTTCCTAGAAAGAACATTTCCACATGTAGTGTTACAGTATTTCATCATAATTCTGAAATCAGAAAGCTCAATATGAGTCAGTAAGTGTACTGTGGCAGTAATATGGACTCTGGTCTGTTCTCTGCTTTCTCTTCCCCTGACAGTAGTGAAGGATTAGTTTGGGAGAATGGTAACAGAATTTGGTTTTAATATTTCTCCAGTTTGTGGCTGCTCTGAGAATTTGGTCGCACAGTATAAACTACTTTTGTGGCACTGAAACTTACTTTGCTATTCCAGTGACCTTGTTTCCTTGACACAAAGAAGTGCTCAAAAAGCAAAGATTCTCCATCAATTGTTGTTCCACATGTTCAGCTGTGGATACCTATTCCTGTCTTGCTTTAGAAGGTGGTGAGATTTTTGACTGGATGGCATCTGTGCAGCAGGAGCAGGCATGCTCCCTGCACCGTGGTCATTACAATGATGTAATGATATATTGCTCCCAGTCTCAGTTCTTTTTGCTTGACATAGAATATTTTTTTTCCTTCTCAATCTTCCACAGGGTTTCATAACCATTTTTCAAATTTTAACTGGTACTTCTCTAGCTTTTCCTTTGTTGCCTGCATGCAGAAGAAAAAAGGGCAGGGAATAAAATTCCAGGAAAACTTCTCCTATTCCCAAAAAACCACTTAGTCTTTGAATTTCCCTTTTCAAGCATGATCTCATCAAGATTTCCAAGCTTCGTAGTCTTCTCCTGTTGTGATGGAGTGCCAGGGATGGACACACCAAGAATCTTTATTGCTTTGGAGAAGCTCTCATTCTTTTTCCTGGCACAGACAATCCATTAAATGGACAAAATACAAATGTGGAAAGATGATTATTCTGTCACAAGATAACACAATTATAGTGTTCTCTGTATTTAATGCAGGGCTGATTTGGTAGCTGAACAGAATACTGAAACCTATTCTGTTACTGTTCCAGTCTCTTCTTACAAATTAGTGTTGGTTTAAAGAGGCCTAGTCTATTAAGTTTAGGATCATACACTGTACATGTAGGTCACCAGAAACTAAGATGAGACTATTTTATGTGAAAATGCACGTACATGTAAACATTGTGGTCTGGAATTAATTGTAGTATGTAAATTCCCATAATTTCTTTGTTAGCAGATAGTTTGTGTACATGTGATCAGTGGATTATTTTGCAGTTATGTTAAAAAAGACATTGCATATGGAACCATTCAAAATTCTTTTCTGTATATGTTTTAGTGCTTCATTGCCTGGTTTTTATTTTGTTTTATTTTGTTATTAATTGATACATTTAATGGATTACTTGGTACATTTTTTAATTGGTAAAACATTACTTTTTGATGCTGATGTCATTTGATTTTCACTTGGCTAATAGAAAACAGGTTATAATATGTATATCAGCATATTTGTTGTTAACTTTGCCTGTACATTTTCAGAGACAGATGTATATACTTTTGGACTTGGACAATATGGACAGTTGGGACATGGCACTTTTATTTTTGAAACTTCAGTACCAAAGTCTGTGAAACACTTGAGGAGGCATAAAATACGTAACATTACATGTGGGGAAAATCATACTGCTGTAATTGCAGGTATGTAAGTGAAAAATTCTGAAATGCACTTCCAGTGACTCTCTGTTATATTGTAAAATAATCATGCCATGCTAACAAGTATTCTTGTTTAGAAGCCTTTGTTTTGCTATACAGTTTCAATCTTAGTGGTTTTTTGTTGTTTTTTTTCCCCAAAATTGTCTAGACTAACTGTAATCTCCAACAGTATTTTGTCTGAAAAAAATATACTTTTTGATCTTATTCATCAGTTGAAAATCTGAAAATAATTGTTCAGGTTTTGCTTTTGAAAGAGAAATCACAGAACAGGAGTTGGAAGGGACCTCTGGAGATCAGCTAGTCCAACCCCCCTGCTAAAGCAGGATCAGCTAGAGCATGCTGCACAGGATCGTGTCCAGGCGGGTTTTGAATATCTCCAGGGAAGGAGACTCCACAACCTCTCTGGGCAGCCTGTTCCAGTGCTCTGTCACCCTCAATATATTGCTTATAAATTATAATACTGCTTATAAATTAAAATATTCCTTACTTGCATGGCCTGTTACTTTGTTTGTAATGGTTTTGTCCTGGTTTTGTACTGAATCTTTGTTATTAATAACATCCTTTTTTTTCTATACACAGAGAATGGCCTCATGTTTACTTTTGGAGATGGGCGACATGGCAAGTTAGGACTTGGAGAAGAGAATTTTACAAATCAGTTTGATCCCACTCTGTGTTATAATTTCTTGCAGTTCACAGTCCTTTTGGTAAAACTTTTGTTCATGCTTCTCAGACGTCAAAATATTTATATTTTTATGAAACATGTTATTAATGAGAGTTGAAATCTCATTATAGAATTATTTTTTTCTACAACATTTAATTAGTGGGCAACACAAATTGAAAGAAAAAGGAAATTATATTTACTTATCACACTGTTCATTTAATTTGCAGTGTACTTGACTTGGACTCCACATATAGACTGCTTTTTAGGGCTTTATTCAGTAGTGTTAAGCTACAGTGTTTTGGTCCTTAGAGCTGGTAGTAGCCTTTAAAATTAAATATTTGTTGCTCTTAGATTGTTGGCAGTAGTGGAGAAACTAATATCTGTTCTGAAAACACCAGAGTGACATATTTTAATTTTAGCAATTATTTGTACAGTGGTATATTTGTTAAATCTTAAGAAAATTTGAGGACTTGCCTTTATGAATCCAAATGGGATGAGAAAGGAGAAATACTGTTTTCTTTTAAGGTCATTGTTTTCATATATTTCCTGAGGTGTTTAAGAAATAAATACCACAGAATTGCCAGCATCAAAAATGCAAACATGACTCAGGATTGAGCAAAATTTGGGACAAAAGTCTGTGGCTCATTTCTGTTTGTTTACCGGATTTAGAGTTTCAGGAAGTTTTATCAGAAGTGGTAAGGGATTTAAACTTTTTAGAAAGTGAAACCTCTGATCTTTATGTAATTATACTTTGTTGGTTGGTGTAGGACTTTGCATTACATTTTGTGGATTTTGTGTTAAAATATCTAGGTTTTTTATCACTGAAGTTATCAATGTTGCCCACATTTTGACTTGCATCAAAATACTTAGCTCCAATCCCTTCAAAATCAGTGGACTTATCTTTGCTTTCTTCTGTATCAATAATTTGATAGAGCTATCTTTTGTTCTGTTCAAGTATGTTGTATTTAACTATGAAGAAATGAACATAGATCACTAGTCATTAATAATTGTAATTATGTAATTTTATCTTACTATTGTCAAATAGTGCTTCAAATTTGAAGCTATTTAACGACTCTTTTATTATGTTTTTCTTATAATCTGAGTCCCTAGAGATGCTTGTAAGAAAATCAGATTCTCGTATTGATATTTACAAATGAAATAAGCAGACCTTTTTTTTGGTGCTGTAGGTTGCTTGTGGTGGTTGTCACATGCTAGTTTTTGCTGCTCCAAGACCTAAAGGATCTGAAGAAATAGTCTTAGAAGATTTATATGAGAGCCGTTTGACTACTACTATCTCTAAAATGAGTGGAGACTCACTACTAACAAACACCTTACAACTAACATCTGCACGCATGCGACGTCGAGAGAGGGTAAATTCAGAGCTGTTTAGAGTTGCCATACTTGTTTTAGGAAACAAAATAACTTTTTAAACTAAAATCACAGCATATACCCAGCAGATAAATATACCTCCTTAAAATGTGTCTTTAATTTTAATGTCTTGAAAAAGAAGAATGAATATCTAATCTGGTCTCAAAATTGATGGAGGTAAAAGATAGGTATTGGTCAGATTTTACTTGTTTATTTCTATGAGAAAGACTCAAATTGGTTTTGTATTTTTTTTATTCTTAAGTGTTCCTTTTATCTTTAAAAATATCTTAGAGATATTAAAAAAAAGAATCTGGCTATTTAGTGTTCCCTCTGAGTCCTTCAATAGGTTAAACAAGTTCATAGTTTATAAATTGTCAAAGGGGAAAGTTTCACAATCAGCTTAAAATTATCCTAAGACCCTGTAGCTACTAAAAATAGTAGTTTCTTCCCCTTTATCTCCATGACACATTCCATGTGATTTCTTTAGCAGCACAATGAGTTGGATCATTTCACTTACCTGTCTGAAAACTAACTGTACCACAAAACCACATTTATTTTGAAAAAGTACTTTGATGTTGTGGATTAAGTAACCCAATGTTATTTGAGAAACTAGTATTTTCATTTTAAATAAAAATCAAAATTCTTTTTATCATAGAATCTTTGAATCATAGAACAGTTTCAGTTGGAAGGGACCTTAAAGACCATCTAGATCCAACCCCCCTGCCATGGGCAGGGACACCCTCCACTAGACCAGGTTGCCCAAAGCCCCATCCAACCTGGCCTCGAACACTTCCAGGCAGGGGGCCTCCACAGCTTCTCTGGGCAACCTGTTCCAGTGCCTCACCACCCTCACAGTGAAGAATTTCTTCGTGATATCTAATCTAAATCTCCAGTCCTTCAGTTTAAGGCCATTACCCCTTGTCCTGTCACTACATTCCCTAATAAAGAGTCCCTCTCCAGCTTTCCTGTAGGCCCCTTTAGGTACTGGAAGGCTGCTATAAGGTCTCCCTGGAGCCTTCTCTTCTCCAGGCTGAACAACCCCAACTCTTTCAGCCTGTCTTCATAGGAGAGGTGCTCCAGCCCTCTGATCATCTTTGTGGCCTTCCTCTGGACTCGCTCCTTTGTCTATATTTTAAGACTGCTTGAGATTATTGTGTAGAAACTACCTAAAATATCCCACTGTATCTTTCCACTTTGTATAAATAATTAAAATAGTCAAGAAATTTTGTTTATGCTTTGCATACAATGTTATAACACTGTATCATCAGCTAGAGGAAAGTACCACTGGTAAGTATGAGAGGTTGCTTGCATTTTATTCTTCTACGCTTATTCTCAACATTTTGTTCTTAATCTTCTAAAGGAAAAGTCACCAGAACAGTTTATTCGAATGGCACGAACCCTACCTCCATTGGGAGAAGGCTTCCTAAAATCTTCATTGCCTGTGACAAGCAACACTAGCCCACTTTGTTTTTCTGCAACAAGTCTTCCTAAAGCTGAACCTATAAAGGATAGAGACCATGAAAAAGGTGAAGTGTCCCCACATTTTGTTGCTGTTTTCTGAGAATTATGTAATTTGGCTCTGATAATTCATAAACAAAGGCATAGTTTGAACATGAAAGAATGTTTAAGTTCAGTCCTACCTCAAGAAGGTCTAGCAGAATACAGACATGAAAGTTGAGAAGTGCATAGAAGAAATTGCCTCACATTTGGTTCATGTTTGGAAAACATGCTTAAATATTTCAAGGAGGGTTGAGTGAAAAAAAAACAACTTCTGAATAGTACCAGAGGTTCCTCAAGCCTGTAGAAATATGACTTCACAAAAATACCATAAGATTAGTAACCACTTTCTCCATTTTCACCAAAAAAGAGAATTACAGAAAAAATATTGATTAAGAACAGTCATAAAGACACAGGGAGGCTTATAACAGACCTTGGGTAAGAAAAGAGCTCTACTAATTCTTAGAGGAGGTTTCTTCTTCACTTGGAAATGCAAAAGTACTCTTCACTGTGTTACCTAAGATAACAAGGATTTGCAATATTCTAGCTAGCAGAAGCCTGGATAACGATACTGATACAGTGCTGGACTTTTGCACAGATTCTCTAGAGCAGTTCTGGACTTCATCTGGGTTCCTGAGCATGAGTCATTTCCCACGCAGAGCAATGCTGAAGAGTGCAAAATGCAGTGCTTCTGTGTAAAAGTTAGCTCAGATTTATTGGACAGTTAAATCCAATTTGAAAGTAATTAATTCAGTTAGAATTAAGATGATTATTTGTAAAGCTGACAGCATGTCCATTAGCATTTCTGGTTCCAGGAAAGCAATGCAGTGAAATTTCAATTGCCTTTGGACTCTTCTGAGGCCTAAAACCTCAGATTTTGTGCCCTGTGAAAGTAGTCACATACCTGATGAACTTAATGTGAACCTGAAAATGATGTAGATATACATTTTAATGATGCTGCATTGAAGTTAAACTTACTGTCTCTCCATCCATTACACAGCTAATGTGTGAAGTAGATAATATGATTGCAGCTAATTTAGTCTAATAAGTACACTATTATTAAAGATATTATCCAAAAGAAGCTTTGCTCCATGTAATATTTATGCTTTGAAAACCTGCAAAAATGGTCAGAGATCTACAGTGCACTAAAGTCAGATTGCTGAGCAACCTCTAATGTTAATGCTGATGAAAAGGGGGTGGAAGTGTTTCTGCTGTGTCTTAGGCTGGGAGAATGAGGAATGTCAGGACTTCAGTACTATGTCAGCAAAATAGAGATAATCTCTGTTTTAGAAAAGTGCAGTGTTCTGTTTGCTATATATTGCTTTTTCCTATGGTATTTGTTTACCTCCCCCTATTTTACCTTAAAGAAAAGAATTATCAAAAAGATAAACCTGGTGAAGGCTCTGCAGAAGAAGATTCAGATGATGAAAACAATGACAGAAACCTTGGAGATACAAGTGACATCCTAAATATGGTAATATATTCCACTAATAAATCTGTGATTCAATCATTTTTATGCAAGGATAGAACAAAGCAGCTAAATCATGTTTCAAGTTCTAGTACAGAACTGCTGGCTAGCCCAGAACATCATATGTGGCATCAAGAAATACTGACGTACTGTTAAGTGAGCATGCATTTCATATCATCATTATCCTGTGCTCAAGTTTGTTTTTATTTTCAAGTAACATTGTGGTATGAGATTGAAGCAGTCCAAGTAGCACAGCCTGTCTGCATGCTTTAGTATACATATATATATGAAAAATCCAAAAGAAAAGGATATCACATGGTGATCTCTATCTCTGACTTTCGTCATCTTGATGATTTCCAAGGGAGAGAACTTCAGGAAATGAAGCAGGGAGTTGTCTTTTCCTGTTCCTAGAAGAGCTTTTTTAGTACAGGTGGATCATATTAAAGGGAAGACCAAAATGCAGACATTTTGATTTTTTGGTGATCCCCAAGCAAGTTCCTACGTATTTCTTTTATTTAAAAAATATGTTCACCATATCACTTGTGCACCTTTTCAAAATATTTTGTTCTCTCTCTCAGCAGATAGGGCAATGTCTTGGCCTTAACACAGTGCACTGGAAAGAGAGTTGTTTTTTGTCTTTTTTTAACTTCAGTGGAATGGAAACAAATGAGCAACTGACTGTGGACTCAGCTCAGGATATGTCGTCAGTTATGCTGGAGGGATTGCACATTTTACAGGAGTTATTACTTGTTCGTACTTACCAGTACTTAGTAATTTAACATTCTGTTTGTCCATATCATTTATTTAACAGTTATAAAACTTAATTTTCATATACAAGGGAAAAAATGATTTTAGATATGATGCACAACATGGCCTTCATGAATTTATTGAGGCATTATTTTTAATATATTGCACATTTTTGTGCGAGATTTCCTTCTCCTTTTTGCTTTTGTACCCATTGCGAATCAATTTTAAAACATTTGTCCAACTGAAACAGTAAATTTGAAAAAAGTCTGTCAGGCAAACTTGTCAAAATACAAAGAAAAATGATTGCTCTTTTTGAATCTGAATGAAAGTAATCCGTTACAGCATAGTTGTTTCAATTTTTCTAAACTGTGGCAACATACATCTTATTGACAAGTGTGACAAGAGGAGGAAAACCCTTTAATATCATATTGATGATACATATTCTTGGGAGTCAGAAACCAGAGCTGTCCATGCTCACTGTGTTGAAAAAGAATGTGGTTAAACCATAAGCAGTTAACAAACAGCAGCAGAGAACATTATCTTGTCATTTGGAGTATAAGGGAAGGAATGACCAAAATCTGACGATACTTGCCAACCTCGTAGTATTCTACATTGCCTTGCCTTTTCTTTTTTTGCTTTATGTAGAAGAGATAAAGGCATTGGATTCCAATGAAAATTTTGGCTGTATAACGTTTCCTTGATGATGTTCTTTCAAGGCTGTGGTATCAAACTGGATGTTAAGTTGAAGGTTGTAATGATAAGGGAGTAAGGTGTTAACATTTGTAGCCACAGCTACGGTGAGTGGAAGGTGGATCTAAAATGTGCTTGTGGGCTATAAGAGAAGGCAATGTACCTTTCGGTCTCTACAGACAGTTTAGAGGGAGTGGAAGTGAAATAGGTGAGTCAAGTGATCGTATAGATTTGTCTCAACCTGACTGTGCAATGGTATTAAAATATTCATATAACTTATTATAGCTCTGTTTGGTAGAACTGGGCTTTGATGCTGCTTTCACTACTAGTTATATTTATTTTTTTTTAATAGGGATCTTATTCTTTGCAGACACATGCAATGAAATTGAATCCCAGTGACCAGTCCTTACAGTTATCACCACTCCAAAAACAAAAGGTACTGTGACTAATTATATATATACACATGTATACCTATACTGATGTTTACATGTTCTGTAATTCTTATGTTATCCTTGTACTTTATTGTTTGGCTTTGAGTTTTAAAAAAGCTAAGCAAATTTTATAGGCATGCTGATTTTCTCAATATCCTCAATATCTCAATTTTTCTCAATAGAGGTAAAATTCTAAGAAGCTGATGGAAGTCAGACAGAATTTGCACATGAACATAGAACTCCCCATAGCCAGCATAGTTGGAGATGAGAGCATATAATACTTCACTAGTTTAAGGCACAAAAGACTATCATATATACTTTGTAACTTATGCTGATAACACACGTTTCTACTGTTTTGTTGATATTAAAATATTTTAATTGACTTTTGGGACACAATGTAAGTAAATATTTTATTTACAGAAATTCACCATGGAGTATATTTAAAGCAGCAATAATACCGTTTTTAATTATGAAATCAAAATGCTTTTGTATTGTCTTTCTGTTTCACTCCTAAAGTGATCCCAGTATTTCAGCATTTTGTTATATTTCATTATTATTTTATATTTTAAAAAATATTCTACAGAATTTGTTTAATAAGCATAAAATTTAAAGCAGAAAACCAACAGATTTTCAGACTTCTTAGAAAAAGCATAACAGCGAGTGCATCAGGTGATTTCCTAAGGGGAAAGATGGACGAAGGTGTAAGAGAACTGCAGTTCTTTCCTTCTGTTCATACAGCCTCACACATTGCATGTGCTCTCGCTTATGGGACAGTTACTAGCTGCACAGTTCTTGCATTCACTTTGTGTGCTTGGGTAGCGGAAAAGGAGTACTAGCACATTTATCATCAACAGAAATTTTCATTCTTCTAGTATGTACATTTGTAAATTCATTTCGTGTGAAAGACTCTACCTTTTATGCTGTCTTTCACACCCCTCATACAAATTGTTTCTTTTTTTGTTCAGATGTTTTTGTAACCTTTTATTTTGCTGTCATTTGTTCTTAATGCTTTCCTTCTTTCTCTTTAATTTTCTGCTTCTCATGTGGAATAGAAGAACAAAAAAAAAGTGAAACTGAAAAGAGATGGTAAGGGTGGGCTGAAAAACAAAGATTCTAATTTCATGAAGGAGGGCTCAAAATTAAACTGTGGCTCTTTACAAAAGCAGTCTTCACTTTCAGAATCACCGGGACAAGGTTTAGAAAAAAGTAGGGCATTTGTAGGGAAGCGTGTGGCCAAAAAAAATACAATGAAAAGTAAATCTGAGAATGCAGAAAGTGTTAGTACTTTAAAAAGTGATGTTCAACAAATTACTAGGGACAAGTGCAGATTAGTGAATAGGGAAAAAGAATATGTGGAAAATCCTGAATTTGTCAGAGAGGAAGTACCTTATAATCTTCCTGCTGAAAAACAAGTTCTGACTGAAAAAACAAATTCTTCCAATAAAAAATCAAAAGCTGTTAAATCAAAGCAATCTCTTAAAATAGATGTACTTCCTTCTGCATCCAGGCCCAAGACTGATTCATTAATTGTACAAAAATACAATCCTGTTAAAAAGCAAGGAAGTCAAGAAGCAGTAGAAAGTCAAAGCAAAAAAAAGGATGTTGTTGAAAAATCTGATAAATGTGAAAGAATATGCATCAGAGGAGAAGAAAGTAGTGACAGGCAAAGGGTTTTAAAAAAAAAGGATCAATTTTTAAAACAAATAGCTGTAACTATGTCATCATCTTCATCTGAGGAAAGCAGTAATGATCTTCCAAAATATGGACGTAAGAGCAAGGAAAAAGAAGAGGACTACTATGAAGGCAGAGAGGTCCAGAAGGCAATGAAAACAGTAGAAAACGTGGAAGATTTGAACTTAGAAAAAGAAGACAATGAGATTGAGGAAGCTACAAACAATGAGAAAGAATGTGTAGAAGAGACTGATATAAAAAGTCTGAGTGAGGAAGAAACAAACTCTGAAGCCAAATCTGATGAAGACAGGCAGTTAAAAATTAAGAATGAGGAGGAATCTATTCAAGAGCAGGAGAGTGAAGGCAGTGAAAATGGTGAAAGTGAAAAAGAACAACTGGATGAAACAGTTGACAGTGAAGGTGAACTAGGGAAGGAAGAAGAAGAGAATGAAGTTAAAAAAGACAGATATGAAGTTTCAGTAGAACAAGATGAAGATGAAGAGGAAAAAGATAATGAGGAAGAAAATGAAAAAGAGAAATCACAGGCTGAACAAGACGGTGAGAATGAGGGTGCAGAAGAGATTGAAGAGATTAATCAGGAAGATGGCAAAGAGCAAGACGATGAGGAAGGCAGGTTGATGGAGGAAGAAGAAATGCTGAGTGAGGGAGAAGACAAGCATATGGAAGAGGAGGAGAAGTATGTGAAAGAGGAAGACACCGAAAAAGAAAAGGAGGAACAGGTTAAAAGTGAGGGAAGAGATGAGAATGAGGAAGGAGGTGAAGACAGAGAGGGGGAGGAAGAAAAAGAGATAGAGGCAGAAGAGGAAGGAGAAGCTGAAAAGGAAAATGAAGAAGGTAACAAAGAAAGGGAGAATGAAAAAGACAAAGAGGGTGAAGAGGAGGAGTTAGAAGAATCATTGGCAGGAAGGGAAGAAGGTGAGGTGTCTGAAGAAGAACAGGAAGAGGAAGATGCCAATAGGCCTAAGGAGGTGGGAGAGTATGGAGTGGAAGAAGAAGAAGAGGGGGAGGATGAAGAGAAAGAGGAAAGAGAGGATGAGGAGGAGGGAGAGGAAGGAGCAGAGGCAGAAACAAAAGAGGAAGACAGGGAAGAAGATGAAAATGAGGAAGAGGAGTGGGAAAATGAAGAAGGGGAAGAAGAAGGAGAAGATGAAGAAGAGGGAGAAGAGGTGGAAGAAGATGAGGGAGAAGGGGAGGAAGAAGAGGGAGAAGAGGGAGTGGACGAAGAAGAGGGAGCAGGAGAAGGAGAAGAAGGAGTGGAAGAAGG
>VXBL01005659.1:3851-16314 GCA_013400195.1 Aramus guarauna | reverse complement strand
CTATGAGTCTATGATTCTATATTGTTCATCTTCCATGAATGTATCTTTGGTAAAGGTAGTTGAAATTTCATAATGCATAATGAGTCATGTTGAAATATTGTTATAAATAATACTGATTTGGCTATCTTAAGTTTGCCTTAACTAATATTTTTTTTTGCCTAATTAAATTATATAGTTCTGTAAACTTTTGAACTACATTTTTCCTAACCATTTGGCTTTCATGGAAATCTTTAATCAACATAAATTTGACATAAGTTGAATTAATCTGTTTCTTAGGGATGACTTGAATTTTCTGCTATATGGCTTACCTAATATCTTACAGTACAAAGGGCGAAGGACATCAGTGTTAAGATGGGGGTAGGGGAGATTCTCAAAGCAGAACTCAGAGTTTCCCTGAGGTGAAACCCAACATAGAATATCAGCTTCTTAGTTTTTTGTGTCTTGGATAAAGCTTTGTGTTGACAAAATCATAGATAAAGTTTGGATAAAGCATTTAACCACTTGTGTGCCTAGCACTGTGGGCTGCAGCCCCTCACATCATTGCTTAGACCTGGTCCTCTATTTTTAGTCAATAATGAAAAGCTAACTGCTGTCTTGAACAATGAATCATCTCATTAAGGTAGAATAGGAACTCTTTGTGTTCCAGAAAGACACCAGTGGTGCTGACTACCATGAAGAATATCTGAAGATATTCTTACTGAAAAGCAGCAGTCCAAGTACAGACTGGCCCCAGACAGCAATTCAGTGGATCTGTATTTTGGTCCAGCATTCAACATGGTCCCAACTGGCTTATAATCTACATCAAGCAAAAGAAGGGTCTGGAAAACAACTATCATTGAAGAAGATAAAGGTTTGAAGTAAACAGTTTCTCCAGACTTTTGACTTTAGGCGAAGTGTATCATTTTTAGGAGCCTGTCACTGAAACCTGTGAGAGGGGGTACTGGAGAGGGTAAGCTACACTTTGTTAATAAAGTGCCTAGTAGTCATCAAATGCCTTGAAGGATCTTATTCTATGTGGCTGGAAAGATGCTTGGTTATGAAGCCACTTCAAACAGCATGGATCTATTCTCCTGGGTGTCATATAATTTGTATGCATTCCAGTCTTTAGTATAGTCACTCCTTAGTGGTTACTGAATATTTTAGAGAGGATTTTACTCAAGATTTCTGAGTCTGCCTTCTGCAAGTATATTCATATTTCTACAGAGATCAGGGTTTTTTCACTTCTGAGATAGTACTCAGCTGCGGTGGAGCCAGCGCTCTAGACATGCGCGCGCCGCTCGTCTACCCGGGGAGGGGGGAGTGTGACGCGCCTGCGCAGGATCCACGGCGCCCGGCAGCAGCTGGGCACATGCGCGAGGAGTGGAGTAGTGAAGCTGTGTGGAAGGAGGTGGTTGCGTCGTGACGGCAAGGGTGGCGCGTCGTGACGGCGTTTCCTTCCTTCCTTCCTTCCTGCCTGCCTGCCTGCCTTCCTTCCATCCATCCGTTGTGTCTCGGCGGCTCAGGCGGCCGGGGCCGAGCTTGGGCTTGCAGAGGGCTGCGGCGGCGGGGTGATGATGGCGTATTTCGTGGAGAACTTCTGGGTATGGAAGTGCCGCGGGCTGGTTCCTCCGTGTCGCGAGTGGGACGGGACTGGCAGGGCGCGGTGCAGTGCAGTCGGCGTACTCTCCGCGGGAGCAGTTTCGACTCTTACGCCGCCCTGGGGACTGGGCTTGGGCCTTGCCGCGGGGAGCGTGGTGGTGGGATGGTGGCTGCCGTCCCATCTGCGGCATTCTGCCTCCTGCGACGGCCTGTGCCTGCCTCGTCTCTGCCGGGCCTGTGGGGGAAGTGCCCTGCTCCGCGCAGTGTTCGGTGGTCTGTTAGGGAGAAACGATGCGGGAGAGAGTTTGCTGAGCCAAGGGATACGTAGATACGAGTGGGAGACCTTTTCCTAGAGGGTCTTACTCTTACAGTCATTGGGTGAGCATTAGAGGCTTCTACTGCAGTCTGATCGCTCTTCGTTAAGCCTCCCATGCAATGCAGTTGTTTGGGGGAATGGCACTAACTGTAGTAATTTACAGTTGTATCATGCAAAAGCAAAACTGTGTCTCAGAACTTTATGCTTTTGTACCAACTCATTTCTATCTGCATGATAGAAGGTATAGCCTGAACAGCAGCTAGCTAGAGAAACAACACACTTTCCAGTCTGTTTTAGAAACACAATTTGTCAGTCATCTCTGTGCGAATATTTATAGTTGGGTAGTTATACGTGGAGAAAAACTTAAAATCTGAATTTGGATTATTGAGCCTTGCATGAAATGGAACTTGTTTTCATTGTGACTGTAGCTGGTGTGAAACATTAAAGTAAATGTTCTTGTAAGTTATTTCTATTATACATAGCTAGGTTTTGTCACTTTGACTACACTCATACTGGTACAGTAGAATAAAAAGTACTTCTTATCATTGACTTACTGTTTTCTTAGCACTACTAAGTGTTGCATAAGCTTTGACATAAGTTTGATTTTTAAACTGACTGGTCCAGGTGATACTCCTGTTAATTGTGACTATTAAAGCATTTCAGGTCAACCAAAATAAGCTACTTCTAAGCCAGTCAGTATATATTTGTTAATTGTTTTAAATTGATTCAACTGTTGGAAGTTCTCTATATAGCTGAAACTGGTCTCTCTGTAATGCTGTGCACGTTAAGTCTGGAAGTTCTGGGATATAAAAATGTGTGTTTAAATTGGTTTTGATGAATTATTCTTATTTTATCTTTTCAGTTGCTGGTGTTACCTGTAGTTTTTTGAGAATGGCTGTGAGGAAGGTTCCTTTCTTTTCAAGTTCTTTTGTAACATATAAGGGCTGGCTGTGTCCAGGCTTAATTATCTTAGCTTTGTGAAGAGGCTTGCTCTAATAAGTGTAAGATGCATTCTCATATGCACTTATGTCATGTGAGTGATAATGAGAATTGTCAAGCTTCCACTTGGAGTTCCATTCACATGTTTACAAAGTGCTACTCTTCTGCTTGGCATACAGTTGAATGTTCAGTTTCATGAGAGCTGTTGTGCAATATTTGCTCAGTCTCCTCCCTCTGTGTATGCATTTAGCATGAGTTGGCAACTTTTCATCTTTTTATTCAAAAAATATTTTTAATTATCTAGATATAGATAAAAATATTTGTTGTTCTTCATGTGTGTAGAGCTTCTCTGGAGCTGATCTTTATTTAATTTATTGAAGCTGGAAGAAGAAAATTGAAATTGCCAGGTAGCTTTTGTCTTCAAACTCCTCAAAACTTTCAGAACTGAAGAAGATAGTCACCTGATGTTTACACCGGTCACCTACTTTTTTGATTTTTTTTTTTTTTTTTCCTCAATTTTATGTAGCTCTTTCAGACACTTGGTAATTGAGAATTACTGTTAGCTAGCTTTTAAAAATATAACACTATAATATTAATCAGAGGAATATTTTCATGTATACAGACTTCATTAAATAATTACCTAGGTGGAAAGTATGAACACACATTACTTTATTGGAAACTGCAGTAAGCAGCAACAGTTTAAACAAAATTACAGTAATGCTTATCAGAGCATCTAAAATGAGTTTAAATTTACCTGGAGTTAGGCGAATTAAAAGAAGTCGACAGTACAAATGGACAAACCATAATGACTGTTATATGTCTTTCTAAGTTTGTGGGTAAAGAAAAGATTGGTTAATATTTGGACCATTAATTTTAGAATTACAGGAATGTACACTCAGTTTCTATTGTTCTGTTGCACTAAAACTTTGTATGTTAATTATTACATAGGGTATCTTTTAAGCAGCATAAATCAAATCTTGTAGTTGTTGAAAAATTGTACCTAGTTTCAGCAAGTACTTTATTTCACCTATATGAGGGAGTCGTGCTCTCTTCCCTCCCCTCCTGAATTCATGGATTGTCGACAGTTATTATTTGGCATACTGGTGTAACTCTCAAACAACTTTGGGATTTTCTTGATACAGACAAAAAAATTCTACCAAAAAGAGATAAATCATAATGGCGTAGAAGTCCATTAGGATTCTTGCATGCAAAATCTGTTAGCCGGGGTGTGGGTTTTTTTCATTCTCCTATCTGACAGAATAGTATGGGTAGTAGTTTTAAGTGTAAAACTAGCTGTAAGACAGCTTTTCTGGAGCTGACCAAAACAAGAGGCAAAAGGATACAAATTGTTCAATTCTCACCCCCAAAATTGAAGCAAGCGACTCTATTTCCCACATTCATTCTTTTCTAGACATTTATCTAACAAGAGGGGTGGGATTTTTTTGGTCATATTTTATTGATATATCATGTTTGCCATAGGCAGTTGTAAGGTTTAACTAGGGTTTAGAAACTTAATTTGGAGATTATCCCATTTTCATTTTATGACAATTTGAAGTAAATTAGGGATCTAAACTTTTTATTGTTAAAAAGAAATCCTATAGTTAAATTGGAGTACTGCTTTCAAATGTTGCAGTTTGAATATTTGTGTGCCTGTTTCCTGGAGAATAAGTTGTAGGCTTGGTAGGCTATTTTAAAAAGAGGTTTAAGATGGTTATGACTTAAATTATTTCTAATCAAAAGCATAGTTTTTCTCAGTCTGTTCCATTTCTTCAGTGTAATGTGGTGATATAGTCATGTTTAAAGTGTTGAATAGGGGTGAAGGATGATTGTGCATGCTTAACCACTGCTAATGCATGTTATAAAAGCATATGTTGAAATGACGGTAATTCACTTATTGTCAAATGTTTCTTTACTTGCTGAACTTGGGGGGAAAAAAAATCAGAAGCTTGAGAGAAGTTTGAAGTTTGACCAAAATCAAAATGTATTTGAGAACTATGTGTGCCTCTTGTTGTCTCATCTGCTCTGTTTTTCTGTGAAAACAGTATTTGCAGCTGTCCTCTTCTTGCTTCTTATGCTAGCTCAAGTAGTATGTATCTGACCAGTTGTGGGAA
The DNA here is from genome assembly GCA_013400195.1 of Aramus guarauna. Classification (NCBI taxonomy): domain Eukaryota; kingdom Metazoa; phylum Chordata; class Aves; order Gruiformes; family Aramidae; genus Aramus; species Aramus guarauna. The sequence goes on along the minus strand of VXBL01005659.1, from coordinate 11,370 downwards.
ATTTGGAATTGCCTTAATAGTTGAGAAACGCTTGCTTACATTGAGTAAAAAGAAGGTGCTAAAATAGAGCATTAGCTTTTTACACTAATAGATGTTAATGTTGAATGGTTTTGGTCCAAAGTAGACAGAGTTTCCGCTTATATAATTTGATTAGAAACATAGGAAATAAATACTGCTACAGATTGCCCCAAAATTTCTGGCTATTTTACCAAACATAAGTTTTAAATTCAGAATCATCTTTTATATGCAACACAAACTTATTCTTTTAATTTTTCAAAGTCTATTAAGTAGTTTAGTAAAACAGAGTTCCTGTAATCTGTTTCCTGTTATGTACAAGTCGTGAAAATGCTGAATTCTGACTTCACAATTGCTGACAGGGTTACTGTTATTTCCATGAGAAAATCATTGCAGTTAGTTCTTGATGAAAGTATATGAAAGGACTGTCTGCCCTCTTTTCCATGAATCTTAATTTATTTTGTATGTGAAGTTGGTCAGTAATGCCTCATTGTAGGCTGAAGTGTTTACTTGTATTTGAAGTCTTGTTTCCTCTTATGGCTTGCTGTTAGGAGACATCTATACTATACAGAAGAGCTCTCTTATGGCAGTGTAAAATGGGAAACCTCAACAAGAACACTAGCTTCTGAAGAGAGTTTTGTTAGTTCTAGGGGAAAAAGTAGAAAACTGCTAATTAACTTCAAAGTAATTAAATTGAGCCTATATGAGAGGGAACTGCTTACGTTTTGCATTCTCGTGCATAATTTTACAGTTGTTTTCTGTTGAGTAATGATGGCATCATCCTCAACAGATGGTGTTTTACCCCTGAAATGACATTCAGAATGGTATTTCAAACCAATGTGGAAGTCTGTTGCATATAACCTGATATTATAAATTATAAAAGAGATTTCTCTTTCTCCAAGATCCAACTTCTAGAAGAATCTGCATCTGACTTCTCTGTCATAGCAGTGGATGATAATTGCTTCTGAATGGGAGTGGAAGGTCTCATCTCTATTATCTGCTGTGTTTACTGTTATGAAAATTTCAGAACTGGCTTGTGCCAACTGAGGAGAGAGACTAGGACACAAAGTATAGAAATACAAGAGTAATTCATTATTCAAGCACATGAGGTGTCCCATTCAAACTGGGGCACCCTGCGTGCAGTTTTACACATGGTTCTTGTACCTTTCAGGTACAACATGATTTGACCAACCACTACTTAACACATACTACTGTTTTGCAAAGCAACTATAATTCTATGGTGTCATCCATCTGATGACATTTCTTGATCTAGATGTCCCTGGAGTCGGTCATGCTACAGTTCCTTATCTCTGATGCCAGATAAGGGGAGGGTTTCACAAAGGTGTTGGAGGGGCTGGGATGCTGGTGTGATCTGGGTAGTCCTGGGATATCCTTTCCTCTTCAGGGTAGGGGCTGTCATCCTTCTTGCAATGAGCTGAGGTCCTTTAGTCATTCTTAGTTAACCATGACTGTGCAGTATACAATGTAAACTATATGTATTTTAAGAAAGTTCATACAATTTCATACTATAAACACTAATTGATACAATGGTTACGGAATGAGATTTTACTAACGTTATTTATTTTTAAGTAGACTGGTACTGGGTTTTTTGTGATCCCAGCTATTACTGTTGCCATCAGGAAGGAGCGGGTAAAAACATGTAATGAAGAAAATTTGGTTAGACATACATTTTCCATGTACAGCGTTTTATACAGTGTGTATGGGGAGGAGTAGAGTTGAGGAAAACCAACCAAAACACAAATAAACTGTTCATGGCTGATATGCACATAGATGATACATACTCATTTTATGTAAATTGAACTATGTTAGCTGCAGCATGTATCTCTATCCTAGAGAGTCTTAACTCTGCCCAGTGTATGAATTTTGAGCAACTCTTCATGAAAATAACTACTAAACGAAGTAGTTATGGATAGGCTATATAGCTTTTCCTAAGCAGAAAAATGTATGCTATCTGCACTGAGATACCATACTTTGACATATGTATGCCTATGTCTCCAAACATGAGCAGGAGATTATGTAATTTATAGACTTGTCATCAGGTTAATCATCAGTACTCTTGATCATGTAACTTGTAAATAATTGAATAGTTTTTAAATCTAGATGTTTGTACTCATAGGTGGAGCCTGATATTGGTAAGGTAGGCTGCACTTGGTGTTACATTTGCAAGTGAAAAAGTCTTTTAGCTGTGCCAAACTTAAGTTACGTAGGCCCTCAAATCTGGGAGTCTGCTTTGGACTTGTTGCTTTGTTTAAACCTTAATATATTTTTCACATAGCCTCTTAGCCTCTGATAACTATTGATAATGTGTAAAAGGTGTGGCTTTCAGGGGACTTCTTTGAGGAAAGTGTTCTGTTTCTCTCTTGTGTTTTCTGCTATTCAATGTGAAGTCAAGAACAAGAGTGGGACTGATTTTAAAACTTCATTTCAGTGGAAAAACTAGTTTGCAGTAATCTTCAGTTACAGTTAGGGAACAAGATGATGGGAGTTGGTTTTTCTGGCTCGTTCCATTCTGTAAAGGTTTGCAAAGTTATATTTCTGATAAGTTATCGGCCCTCAGGAAGGCTACAGCTGGAGACTGGGTCATGGCTATATTATTCTTCCTGTATTTCTAAAATGGCAGGAAATTTAATCTTTTCTATACTGGAGCTCCATTAAAAACTACCCCAGTTGCTTTTAAAATTCAGAAGCAGTCTGTGTTCACATTTTGATTAGTGTGTTGGTTTAGGTAGAAGAAATACCTTAAAGCAAGGGAAAGAACATTTCATAAAGGAGAATGTTATTAGCTTTTCTGGAAGAAATGCTTAACATGTATTTGTAAAAGTTTATCTCCAAATTTAGGCACGATAACTTTGGAGTAGTTAAATAAGAGGGTGGGTTTTTTTTTTAATTCTAATTAAAAATATCAGTGAAGTCATAATTACAGAGTTATTCTGGTGGTTTTGTAATGCAGTGGCATTCAGGGTTTATATTGAGTAAATACAGAAAGTTAATAAGGTACCTATTAGTGCACCAGTAGTCAAAATTATCCTGAGCTTCAAACTGGTTAGATAGGAGTGCAGTGGGAGTGAAATTGTTTACTTTTTGCATTTGCAGATATGTTATTTTTAATAAAAGTGGATCTGGCTTCCTTAAACCTACTTTGCTAGTTACTAGTTCTTAATTGCGTTCCCCACACGTGTTTAACAATGTGTTTGTATAGCATCATATTTGTTATCATTAACTACTCCAAACAGTTTATTGAACTGTTGTGATTGGACTGGTACTTGCAATAGTAAGACTACATTTAAAAAAAAAAAAAATTACATTTCCTACTAGTTGGTGTTCTTATCCTTCTCTTATTTTTCAAACACGTAAAGCCTTGCTCTGTAGATAGTCTTTTTAAAGTTTGTATTTTCATCTATTGAATTCAGTTCTGCTTGTACTTTTTACAGACCTTTCTGTAACTGCGCTTACGCTAAACTGATCTGCATTTTGATGAACTTTGCAGTAAGTTGTAACCTGAAAGTCTTAGGAGCAGTCATTTTATAGGTGTCTCCTTCTTGTTTGTCATCTTGTTTTCCCCAGTGTTTGGAGGAAGTAAAGCAAATAATCCTAGTGCAGTTAATGCTTCACAGAAGTGGACCTGCTACTGTGATTGCTGCAAGGTTCCTCCATCCACTTGTTGCTGCTTCCAATTAAGCTGGCAGATCCCTGCATGCTGCCACCTCCTTGCACACATCTCTTGCTCTGAGCAATGCAGATGTTCGTGTCCTCATAGTGATCTGGATCACTAATCTTTATTTGCTAGCTTTATTTTTCAGCTGTATAATTTCCCTGATCAGGTGTGCCTTACAGCTGCACAAACAATTTTTTCCAGAACAAAAAGGACAGAAATGATTGGAGTGGTGTCTGACCAAATCCTCAGGCTTCTTTCGCTTGAGATCTAGAGCTGCCATTGTGAAAAGTCCAGGATTCTGCTTCCCGTTCTTCTTTCCCTTCCAATGTGAACATGCATGCGATTTTCCTGAGGATGTGCTTCTGTGTCTGTAGTAGCAGCAGTGTTATGGATCTGAAGCTTTTGGAAGGCAGGAGGGGAATGGACAGTTTGACAGGAAATCTCTTATAGTAGCAGTGTTATGCTGTGCCTTGCCTTGCCTTCCTTTCATTTATTGTTGCTTTCTTCTGTTCAGGGGAAGTTCACCATGGTGCCAGAGGTGATAAGCTTACTGAGTTTATTAATCAGCTTTTAGGGCAGCGTCTCAGTTTTAATGGTGAGATAGGCCTTACTGATGGGAAATCTTTTAAGTTTTAGAGCTAAACTTAAGAATAGACAAAGAGAACTTAGCTGTGAGAAGGAAGAAGTTAGTGATTTTTACCGATTTTACAAAAAAACCAGAAATATCCATGAAGTATGAAGAATTGGGGAGGTAGGATGTCCACTGATCCCAAAATGTGAATTTTAGTTCATAGGAAATAATGAAAGATATGAGGTAATGAAGAGGGAATGCAGTATTAAGTACATCTTTAAGATGGGAAGTGAAAGAATACAAGACCCATAGAAATACAGAAAATAAATGCTCCAGTGTGGGGCCCTCCATGGGCTGCAGGTGGATATCTGCTCCACTGTGGATCTCCATGGGCTGCAGGGGGACAGCCTGCCTCACCATGGTGGTCTCCACGGGCTGCAGGGGAATCTCTGCTCCAGTGCCTGGAGCACCTCCTTTGCTGACCTTGGTGTCCACAAAGTTTTTTCTCACATCTCACCTCTCTCTCTGGCTGAAGTTTCTCTTGTGCAGCAGTTTCTTCCATTCTTAACTGTGTTATCATAGAGGCACTACTGCTGTTGCTGATGGCGACACCTTGGCCAGAGATGGGTCTGTCTTGGAGCTGACTGGAACTGGCTCTATCTGACATGGGGGAAGCTTCTAGCAGGTTCTCACAGAAGTCACCCTGTAGCCTCCCCTGCTACCAAAACCTTGCCATGCAAACCCAATACAATGTCATTCAAAGGGTAGTAGTGGCTGCTGAGGTGATTTTAGTTTGTTTTACTTATAAGGGATTGAAGGGAACTAACAGCAATTGGTAAAAAGCTGAAGTATTAGAAATCATTCAGTTATTAAAATACATAGGTTCTATACTTTGTTCTGTAATTGTTTTAGCATGTTTGTGTTTCATAGTTCTACTTTTTTTATTATTAATCTTTAGGGGGAAAGGAACAATGGCTTTGATGTCCTCTATCACAACATGAAACACGGACACTTGTCAACAAAAGACTTAGCAGACTTTATAAGAGAAAGGTAAGTATTCATCCTTGCTAATCCTGGCTCCTTAATATACTGTTTGTGGTTTTTATTTAAGTTTATCATTGTGTTACAGTAACATGCAAAGTATATAAAAATCAGAGTGTTTTAAAATATCTCTCATATCCTACAAGATCATTTAGGCTTATTCCATTTGCTTAGAACTGAATAGTGACTCTTAAGCATCAATTAATAACAAGCTTCTAATTTTTAGGTTTGATTTAAAAAACAAGCATAAAAAGCTGGAAATGTCACATTAGGTGTCCAGCAGTTTGTTTAAATTAATCCCAGTTTTTCATCACGTTTGGAAGAAAAGTGATGATTGAAGTAGTAAAAATTATCAGTCTTTCAAAGTTTTTGACCATAGATGTAGAATTAGAGTATTAGCAACTTCTAGTATGATCTTAAAAAATTATACTTTTAGGTTAAGATGTTGAGAAACTAGGTTGGTTAAAGAAAAAGGAGTGATGTGTATGGACAAGAAAATACTATGCAGAAAATAACCCAGGTTCTTTTTTTATGGAATGGAAGGGACAGAACTGAAATCTGTAAATGTGACAACTTCCTAAACAGATGTTATTTATAAAAGATGACTGCTGCTGCTACTTTGAACATAAGAATTTCCATTCTGGATGAAATTAATGTGTCTGCTTCAGAATTTTGTCTTATTCAGTTACCAACACCAGATGATGCATTGAAAAAACTTGCAAGAGGCTAATCAAGGACCTGTTTCAGTGAAGGTTTCTTGCAGTAAAAGCTGTCCAAAAAAACCAGCCTTTGTTTTCTGGATTTTTTCAATCAAAGTTTCAGTTTTGGCCTGAAATAGACCTCAACAAAGAATTTTTTTTTTTTTAATTTCCATAAAACGTAACCATCATGGATCTGGCAGGTACTCAGTGACACTGACACTTGCATGGTTTCAAAGTGAGTTGAAGTGGAGAAAATGACAAAAATCTTTCCACTAAGTGAAACAGATGAATTCCAGAGCCCATATGTGATGGGCAGTCTCCCGATTCCAGAAAACACATTATGAAGCCAAATAGGGTTCTGGTGAATTCATGCTTTGGATTTAGTAGAGGGATATCACGCTGTTGATGTTTAGTATGAAATGTTTAAGGCTTCACAAGCTGCTAAATAATTATTTAATTTCAAAACTGCTTAACTGCTTTTAATATTGACCGTTATAAAAGTTTACCTTCTGTTATCTTTGTGAGTGCCTGGATCTTTCCATTGAAACCTGCTTTAATTCTTGGTATCAGTCATTTTTTAATAGTGTGTCATAGACCGAAGCTGTATATCAGCTGGATGCATATTTAGTTTTATATCTGTTGTGTTTTATCTCCATATTTAGATGAGAAGCTTGCTTGCTTATTCTGCTTATCTCCTTTATGTTATATTCTTTGGGTATGCTCCATTTTATTCATACTGATCCTAAATGGTAAAAATAACATAAATGGGTAACAATAACTTGATGCTATATCCGTCTTGGATTCTTTGCTTTATTATGGTGACATAAATAAAACTTGACAGTTCATTCCACACAAAATTACCAGTAAAAAGAATGTGGTGTTCTACTTTTTTTTTTTTATTGTCAGCTCCTTCAAATGAAATTTTAAATGAGATGTGCCTTTACAATCAATAAATAAAATATTTGGACCTTTCTCCGCATATTAAAAGTGTTTTAGTTGAAGTTTCTGCTAATTAATTCTAGTGATTTGGCAAGGAGGAGGCAATTTTTTTCCCCCAAGTAAACAAATTTAAATAATATTAAAGATTAATGACCATCTAGGAACACGTGAGGATCCACATGGGTGCTTTACATTTCTTGATCTCTCATTGAGGATAGTTTTTCTTTTTGTGACTAGATCAGGACATGCCAGAGACACATGCAGCCATCTTACCTACAGCATTTTTGGTAAAATATATGAAAAAGTTCAGTTCTAATTAACATACTGAGATCCACTAGAATCTTAGCACTACATTTTAATGACAAGGCTTCAGTATACTTCTTTAAGAACAACTTGCCCTGGGACTGGAAAATATCTGTAAGTGATGCAGACCAGCAACAATAAGTTCAGTCCTTTCTAGTGATCTTCTTCCTGTCAGGTATCTGATCTGTTCCACTGTATTTTCTTCAGCTCTGCTTTATTGATCAATCTTGGTATGCCAGGCTGCTGTGTGGGTGTTTTTTTTTTTTTTTTTTT
>VXBL01005657.1:0-26158 GCA_013400195.1 Aramus guarauna | reverse complement strand
ATAAAACGAAGAAAGGTCAAGGGATCTGTGCAGGAGATTCAGTTTTTAGGAATAAAAAGGCAAGATGGGCATCGTCACATCCCAATGGATGCAATTAACAAAATAACAGCTATGTCTCCACTGACCCAGAGAAAGGAAACCCAAACTTCCTTAGGCATTGTGGGTTTCTGGTGAATGCACATTCCAAATTACAGTCTGATAGTAAGCTCTCTCTACCATGTAACCGAGAAGAAGAAAGATTTCAAATGGGGCCCTGAGCAACGACAAGCCTTTCAACAAATTAAACAGGAAATAGTTCATGTGGTGGCCCTTGGACCAGTCCAGGCAGGCCCAGGTGTAAAGAACATGCTCTACATTGCAGCCGACGAGAACGACCCTACCTAGAGTCTGACAGAAAGCACCAGGGGAGACTCAAGGTTGACTCAAGGTTTTGGAGTCGAGGGTACAGAGGATCCGAGGCCCGCTACACTCCAATGGAAAAGGAGCTATTGGCAGCATATGAAGGGGTTTGATTTGCTTCCGAAGTGGTTGGTGTTGAAGTACAGCTCCTCCTGGCACCCCGACTGCCAGTGCTGGACTGGATGTTCAAAGACAGGGCCCCTTCTACACACCATGCAACTGATGCAACGTGGAGTAAGTGGGTTGCACTGATTACACAGCGAGCCTTAATAGGAAACTCGAATAGCCCAGATATTCTGGAATTGATCATGGACTGGCCAGATGGTAAAGATTTCAGAATGTCATCAGAGGAGGAGGTGACATGCGCTGAAGAAGCTCCACTGTTTAGTAAACTACTGGAAGATGAGAAGCAATATACCCTGTTCAGTGATGGGTCCTGTGGCATTGTGGGAAAACATTGGAGGTGAAAGGCCTCTGTATGGAGTCCTATGCAATGCGTTTTAGAAGCTGCTGAAGAACAAGGTGAATTGAACGAGTTTGCAGAGGTGAAAGTCATCCAGCTGGCTTTAGACATTGCTGAAAGAGAAAAGTGGCCAATACTGTTCTTATATACTGACTCATGGATGGTGGCCAATGCCCTTTGGGGGTGGTTACAGCAATGGAAGCAGAGCAACTGGCAGCGCAGAGGCAAACCTATCTGGGTTGCCCCATTGTGGCAAGATATCTCTGCCCGGCTAGAGAAGCTGGTTGTAAAGGTACATCATGTGGATGCCCACATACCAAAGAGTCAGGGCACTGAGGAACATCAAAACAACCAGCAGATGGATCAGGCTGCCAAGATAGAAGTGGATCAGGTAGATCTGGACTGGCAACATAAGGGTGAATTATTTAAAGCTCGGTGGGCCCATGACACCTCAGGCCATCAAGGAAGAGATGCAACATAGAGTTGAGGGGACTTGACCATGGACACTATTGCACAGGTCATCTGTGAACGTGAAATATGCGCTGCAATCAAACAAGCCAAGCGGTTAAAGTCTGTCTGGTACAGAGGACCATGGCCAAAGTATAAACATGAGGAGGCCTGGCAGAATGATTACATCACACTCCCACACACTCGCCAAGGCAAGCGCTACGTTCTTACAGTGGTGGAGGCAACTGCCAGTTGACTGGAAACATACCCTGTGCCCCATGCCACTGCCCAGAACACTATCCTGGGTCTTGAAAAGCAAGTCCTGTGGCAACATGGCACCCCAGAGAGAATTGAGTCAGACAACGGGACTCATTTTCAGAACAACCTCATAGACAGCTGGGCCAAAGAGCATGGCATTGAGTGGGTGTATCACATCTGCTGTCATGCACTAGCCTCTGGGAAAATCGAAAGGTACAATGGACTGCTAAAAACTACACTGAGAGCAGTGGGTGGTGGGACTCTCAGACATTGGGCTACACATTTAGGCAAGGTCACCTGGTTAGTTAACTCTAAGTTAACTGCCAATCATGCTGGCCCTGCCCAATAAAAACTGCCACATACTGTAGAAAGGGATAAAGTCCCTGTAGTGTGCATGAAAAATATGTTGTGGAAGACAGTCTGGGTTATCCCTGCTTCTGGCAAAGGCAAACCCATCTGCAGGACTACTTTTGCTCAAGGATCTGGGTGCACTTGGTGGGTGATGAGAAAGAATGGGGAAGTCCAATGTGTACCTGAAGGGGGGTTGATTTTGGGTGAAAATAGCCAATAAATTAAATTGTATAATGTTAATTGCTAAATAACCCTGTCATATGTTACCATTGCTGCAATTGCTATATGCTGTATCAACGGTATTACAGTAAGAATCACCTGAATTAATGAAGGATGAATGCCACAATGATAGCCTTCAACTGGCACCCAGCAACTTCCTAGAAATCAACAACTTCAATCCACAGACCACGAGAATGGACCATGCTGACTATAAAAGGGGGCTAATTGGAGGGGTGGGTTGACATGGCTCCGGAACGGTCTGAGTGTGGGCTGAGTATCTGGTTGGTTGTCAGTTGTCGGATTGGTAAATTGCTTTCTGTTATCACTCATTGTGTATATTCCATTATAAGTACTGTTGTTTCCTTCTCCCTTTGCTGTCCTGGTAAACTGTCCTCATCCCAACTTGTGAGGTTTTGCCTTTTTCTTTCCCATTCTCGACCCCTTCCCGCCGGGGACGGATGGGCGAGTGGCCATGCGGTACTCAGCTTCCAGCTGGGGCTAAACCATGTCAAATTATTAGAAATTATAGAGATGAATTGAGCTGTACCAAGGAGTACAGAAATCATGAAGAAGAGCCATTTCATATCCATACAGAAAGAAATATCTCTGTTGGTATTAAATCATCACATGGAACAGCATGAATAAATTGGCTGATAAGCAAACCTAAAGCTTAGAGCAAAAGTTTGATAAAGACATGGGAACTCTCATGATAATAATTACAATTCAAGAGACAAAACACATCTGGTCATAAAGCAAAATAGCAGACATGAAGGTGGTTGGTAAACAAAAATGTTTGCACAAATTGTGCTGTTTGTGATTAACTGAGCAGAACAGGAGGAAAAAGGAACAGGATATCTGTGAGAGCTATGGGAAGGTCTCATTTCCTACAGCTGCGATGGCATTTTTCTGGCAGTGAACTCACTGATATTTTTATATTATTGTAAATCAGTCTTTCCATGATTTCTTGCCAGAAAACATCCACAAATCTAGAAAGAATTCTTTAAAAAGTAGGTAAATACACCTCCCATATATTTCTTATTCTCCCATTTCAGAAGTGTTCTATATGTACAATACCTTGCAATTGGTCTTTCCCTAGTTGATAATAGCTGTCTTGTCATCCTAATATCTAAACAATTTTAATTAAAAGAAGAATAAGCCATAGTTCTACCTCATGGAGTCACTGATGCTTTTCCAGAGTATAATTATTTTTTTATTAGATGCTTTTTTTTAGGAGATTTCAATCAAGGAAGTGTTGGCGTTATGAGTAATTGTGCAGTAAATTTTTAGATCCTTTGCTGAGATTGCTTTTTTTGACAGTTGCCTGTGAGTTCCTTCTAAAAGGGTAAATATCATTTGTGCCTTCAGAAATCCAGGAAATCCAAATAAAGTTGATCAGATGTTCTCCAGCATATTGAGCTGCAGAAGGAAAATATCTATTTCACAACATGCAAACATTTATTTTGGAAGTGTGGACCAGCAATAGGAACAAAATTAGCATGAATGTTTTTTCAAAATACTTTTGGTGTGCTGCTTACTGGGGACTTGGATCAGGGATGTCACTGACAGACTACCAAGCCTCATAACATCCATTGACTATTATCCACTCCTGTTGTTTCACATGGGCAACCAGCGATACAGCCAGGAGAAGCCTGAGGAGTATCAAGAAGGACTACAGAGCCCTGGGAGAGGTGGTAAGGGGCTCTGGATGGCAGGTACCTTTTTCATCAAACGTCCCAGTGAAAGGGAAGGGGTTTGAAAGGGCTAGTTGAATCTGATGGGTCAACAAATGGTTACAGGACTAGTGCCATAGCCCCAGGTTCGACTACTTAGACCATGGGATTTGCTTTGAGAAACCTGGTCTACAGGGGGCTGATGGTGTCCATCTGTCAGAGAAGGGGAAGAACATCTTCGGTCATAGGCTTGCCAAGCTTGTGAAGAGGACTTTAAACTGAAGTTGCCAGGGGAGGAGAATGTCAATCTATCCCACTCCTACCATTTTGATGCCACTGCCATCATGACATGGCCAGAATCAGGAGAAGGCTCACAGGTCAGTAGTAGAGCACCTGAAGTGCAGCACAAAGGAATTCCAGCCCAGCTTAAATGCTTCTATGCAAATGCACATAGCATGGGGAATAAACAAGAGGAGTTGGAGACACGAACACACATACAAAGCTATGATCTTACTGGCATCACAGAGACTTGGTGGGATGGCCCCTGTGACTGGAGTGTTGGAATAGAAGGATACAGTCTCTTTAGGAAGGACAGGCAGGGGAGACGAGGAGAAGGGGATGTTGCCCTCTGTGCCAATGACCAGCTGGAGTGCGTGGAGCTCTCCCTGGGGATGGATGAGGAGCTGACCAAGAGCTTATAGGCCAGGATTAAAGGGAGGGCAGGGACAGGTGACACTATAGTGGGGGTCTGCTACAGACCACCCAATCAGGGAGATCGAACAGATGAGGCCCTCTGAAGACAGATAGGAGCAGACTCACATTCACAAGCCTTGGTCCTCATGAGGGACTTAAACCACCCTGACATCTAGTGGAGGGACAACACCGCAGGACATAAGCAACCTGGCAGGTTCCTAGAATATGTTGATGATAACTTCCTTCTCCAAGTGACAGAGAAGCCAACAAGGAGAAGTGCCATGCTGGACCTTGTTCTCACCAACAAGGAGGGGCTGGTGGGGAACATGAAGATCAAGGGCAGCCTTGGCAGCAGTGACCATGAAATGGTGGAGCTCAAGATCCATGTGGCAGCGAGGAGGGTGCACAGCAAGCTCACAACTCTGGACTTCAGAAGAACAGACTGTGGCCTCTTCAGGGACCTGCTTGTTAGCGTACCATGGGTCAAAGCCCTGTAGGGAAGCGGGTTCCAAGAAAGCTGGTGAGTATTCAAGGATCACCTCCTCCAAGCTCAGGAGAGATGCATCCCAACAAAGAGAAAGTCAGGTAAAAAGGCCATTGGCAGTCTGGTGAAGTTCCCACTGATTGGAAAAGGGGAAACATTATGCCCATTTTCAAGAAGGGAAAAAAGAAAGACCCGGAGGACTACATGCCAGTCAGTCTCACCTCTGTGCCTGGTGAGATCATGGAGCAGATCCTCCTGGAAAGTATGCTAAGGTACATGGAAAATGATGAGGTGATTGGTGACAGCCAACATGTCTTCACTAAGGGCAAATCACGCTTGAGAAATCATGCATCTTGCACCTTTCTTAGGTTACAGTGTTGGTATGTAAGGGAAGAGCAAATGACATGATCTACCTGGACTTGTGCAAAGCATTTGACAGTGTCTCAGATGACATCCTTATCTCTAAATTGGAGAGATGTGGATTAGATGGATGAACCACTCAGTGGATAAGGAATTGGTTGGGTGATTGCACTCATAGAGTCAATGGCCCAATGCCCAAGAGGAGAACAATGAAGAGCAGCACTCCTCAGGAGTCGAGATTGGGACTGGCGCTGTTTAACATCTTTGTCGGTGACATGGACAGTGGGATGGAGTGCACCCTCAGCAAGTTTGCCGATGACACCAAGCTGTGTGGCACGTTCGACATGCTGGAGGGAAAGGTTGCCATCCACAGGGACCTTGACAGGCTTGAGAGGTGGGCCCATGCAAACTACATGAAGTTCAACAAGGCCAAGTGCAAGGTCCTGCTTGTGAGTTGGGACAATCCCAAGCACAACTACAGGCTGGGAGGAGAATGGATTGAGAGCAGCCCGGAGGAGAAGGACTTCTACTTCTGCTCAGCATGACCCAGCAGTGTGTGCTTGAAGTCTTGCTAGCCTTCTCAATTTTTTGTGGATTTGTGTTCACTTTAACACTAATTTCAGGGACTTCAGTGACTGTGAAAGTGTTGTGGACTGCCAGGAGATTATGATATGCCATGTCATCCCTGGTGTTGCTCTGAACAACCCAAGGATTCTCTTAATCATTTTGATTGTAACGAGCAGCTTAGTAAAGGTTCATAGCACCCTGAGCTAAGCCGAGGCAGGTGGTTGATTTCTGGGTCTCTTTTCTATGTTTTAGACGACTTACCTCATTATCAGTCCTGAAGACGGGTGAATAGATCCATATTCTTGTGTAGTGCTACTCAGTTCAGCTTCAATTCTGGGTGCTCTTCCTTCCACCTAACTCATCAACAGGTGTAGCAATCTAGCTTTTCTATGTCATACTCTTAGGTTTGTTGATCAAATGATTTCTGACAGACTCATCTGTGAGAACAAGCTGTATAGGGTCAGAAAATTATGCTACTGCCTACTTGACATCTATCTTACTCAAGCTTATGGTGTGCCAATTGATCTAATAAAATCATCTTTCTAGGGGGAAATCTGGTATTTAATGATTTGTTTGAAGAGTTAGAATGAGTATTTTGTGAAATTTGGAATATTTTGAAGTCATAAGTTTTTGCAAGAGTGATCATCTTGTGCATAAATAAAGATGGAGCATTTGGACTTTCAGACTTACTGGTGAACAACATGGATGCATATAAATGTGATTGGGTTTTTGAACTGTGCATGATTTTTAGTTCCAACATTGTTTCCTGTGAGAAATTATCAGCAAAGTAAAAATTAATTTTGAGTGCATAGTTTTTCTGACATTATAAAACAATGTACTATAACACACCAAATGAACAAACTGTGTCAAAAAGGAAAAAAAAAAAAGGCAGTGAAATCACTTTACCTTATGAATATGAAGCAATTTTTGTCAAACATGTCAATTTGGTTGAATCAGCATTTTCTAACAGAAAATGATTCTGTTGTGAGAACTTTTAAGCAGTTTTTCTGTAGATACTGTTCCAAATAAAAATCTGAAAATTATTTCTTTTTAAAATGTAATAAATATTTCTTATTTTATCCAGTTGACCTGTACATCAACAAGATGTCTATCTGAATATTTGGAAATATTTCTATTTGGAGATAATATATATTCTAAAATAATTATTTGCAGATGGTAGACCAGGGAGAAAATTCTTTCTTTGTACTGAATCACTTGAGATGGTGGTGTGAAACAGTCTGGAAACTGCTGGAAAATATTGAAGTGAGAAAAATAAATGGAGTCAGACAATGTATGTCTTATCTCAGGGTTAAAGTTTGAGTGGAATAAGCTTTTTTTTTGTTTTTTTACTCAAAATCACTTACACGATGTGCTTCTGAAACGTACTTACTATCAGTGGTGCTCATTTTTGGCAAGCATTTGTAACTCTTACCTCTCTTCCCAACAGAGGTCTTGGCAATCTTACCACCTGCCCAGCTGTGAACTTTCTTTTCCCTCCTTTATCTATAAATATGTTTATGGCTGAGAATATTGCTAGGATTTTTCTTTGGCTTTACTCTGCTTTTGTGAAATCTGTAGTCATGCCTTAATCCTTTCTTGTCTTAATCCATCTCTCTAATTCTCTATTTTATTGCCTTTTTAAACTCCAAAGTTGAAAATCTGGCCCTTGGAAATCATTTGAAGTTTTGCCGTTGACCTCAATGGAACTGGGGCTCTAGTCTTTTTTTCCTGTAAATTATGTTGTCCTGAATGCTGAAATCTCATGTAGCACTCAATATGAGAGAGGTGTTGGGCTTCTCAAATGTCATCCATGGGTTTTGTGTGAAAATGATGGGCAGTCCTTACTCAACGAAGCTTCTGAAGCAGTATCCTATATCAAAAGGAGAATGAGAGATAACATTGGTCTGTTGTTTGATGAGGTTGGTCGCTTAATGAGGTCAGCCACTTGATGAGGTCGGTCACCTCACAAATAGGGACATAGGCAAAGCAGAAGCATTTAATGCCTTCTTTGCCTCTGTCTTCAACACCAATGATGGTCCCTGGGACCCCTGGAGCCCTGTGTTGGAAGGCCATGACTGGAAGAAGGATAAACTCCCAGACAACCCTGAACTTGTTTAAGACTTGCTGTTACAGCCAGATGTGCATAAATCTATGGGGCCGGATGGAATTCATCCCAGGGTACTGAAAGAGCTGGCCAATGTCATCACAGGATCTCTCTCCATTATTTTTTCAATGATCGTGGTAGTCTGGAGACATTCCAGTCAACTGAAAGCTGGCAAATGTCCCAGTTTTCAAGAAGGGTAACAAAGTAATTACAGGCCTGTAAGTCTCACTTCAGTGCCTTTAGTGGTAAAATCATGGAGAAAGTTAACTGTGGCAGTTATTGAAAAACACTTGCGAGACAATGCAGTCATTGGTCACAGCCAGCACAGGTTCACTGTGCTGTGTGTTAAATCCTACTTAACTAACTTAATTTCCTTTTATGACAAGATCACCCCTCTAGCTGACCAAGGGAAGCCAGTAGATGTGATGATTTTGGCTTTTAGAAAAGCTTTTGGTACTGTCTCTTGCTGTATCCTTCTGGATAAAATGTCCAGCACACAGCTAGACAAATACAAAATACATGAGGCGAGCAACTGGCTGATGGGTTGGGCTCAAAAGATTATAGTAAATGGGGCTACACCAGTGGGGTTCCCCAGGGCTCAAATTTAGGGCCAGTGCTCTTTAATGTTTTTATAAATGATCTGAATGCAAGAGTTGAATGTACATGAAGTAAGTTTGTTGACAACACTAAACTAGGAGGAGCTGTGTACTCCCTCAAGGATAGAGAGGCCTTACAGAGAGATCTGGATAGACTAGACAGCTGGGCAATTATCAACCATATGAAATTTAACAAGAGCAAGTGCCAGATTCTGCACCTGGGACAGAGTAATCCTGGTTATACATAAAAATCGGGGGACAAGAGGCTAGAGAGCAGCCCTGTGGAAAGACATCTGGGGGTTTGGGTTGACAGAAAGTTTAATATGAATCAACAGTGTACCCTGGCAGCAAAAATGGCCAGCTGTGTCCTGGGGTGCATCAAGCACAGCATAGATAGCCAGTTGAGGGACATGATTGTCCCATTCTGCACTGCATTAGTGCTTGTCCCACATCGAGTACTGTGTGCAGTTTTGGGTGCCTCATTATAAGAAGTTAATCAGACTGTTAGAGTGTGTCCAGATTAGGGCAACCAAGATGGTGAAAAGTCTCCAGGGCAAGACTTACGAGGAACGGCTGAGGTCACTTGGCTTCTTCAGTTTCAAGAGAAGGCTGTGGGGTGACCTCATTGCAGTGTACAACTTGCTGAAGGGAGACAGCAGAAGGGGAAGTGTTGATCTCCTCTCTCTGGTGACCCGAGACAGGACATGAGAAAATGTAATGAATATTAGGTACTTCATGCTTGGCTGTTGCATGATTTACATGAAACATAAAGAATGGATTTCCTAATAGAAGCTAATAACTGAATCCTATGCATATTTGCATATGATTTCTAGTCCCATATTTTTAAGAGTATGGTTTCCAACCATGATCAGAAACATTTGTCTTGAGACATTAAGGGCAACTAAAGTCCAACTGGAATTAATATGGTGCTGAGTTCCTTCTGCAGCATGCATCCCCTTGCTAAGGGGGGAAATAGTAGTCTCTACAGTATTTCATTCATAGAAAAAATCTTAGTGTATATTTGGGGGAGGAGGAGTGAAGAAACAAGGGATGACAGAACTTCCACTAAATACACCAATTAAAAGAAAGGAAAAAAATAAGCCTCATGATGAATAAAAAGCTTTATCCTCAATTAGAGCCCTCCATCAATGAACTTGTTATCAAATGAACTAGTCTGAAAAATTGTTTCATTGTTGTTTTGTTGGTTTTTTTTTAAACTTAATATAATCCATCCGTTCAAGCTAACAGTATCAGGACACCTCTCCACCCTAATTAGAATTCCAGATGTTTAATAAATGAAATGTGTGTTTTATCAGCTCACTATAAAACCATAAGATTTGTGAACTAAATAGCCAAGACCGAGACCCAGTGAAAAAAGTACTTCTAGCAAATTTAGGCCATAATAAAACACTTACCTATTTTAACTCTGCAAGCCAAATAAACCAGTATGAAATAATTAAATTCTTTTGTATAAATTGTATATATATTTTCTCTCTTGTTTTGGGGAAAATCTCTGTTTTAAAGTTGAATTTTGGTACGCGCAGTCATGATATGTTTCTTATTGAGTATAGTTATATACACCTGTAATTTTCAAAGGTATAATCCCATACCAGAGACAATGTATTCAGTCAAACAAAATTGCAGCAACGTATAGTTTTGATCAGTCTTAACAGTGAATAAATGAACTGCAAGTTCCCTACTTGCATCAGTTTAAATGTCAGAATAAATAAATTAAGCTTGATAACGTGTTCATGAAAGAGCAAGAAAATGACTAGCTTTCCTTAGTAAGCATTGATTTTATTTCTAAATTAATAGAAGAAGTAGAAAAGTCCTGATGATAGACTAATTCCTGAACTGAGGTATAAGGAAGAACGTGAAAAGCTACCTTGTGCTATGTTTAAATAGGCTGCCACCTCTGATGGAGATCTCTAAAATGAAGAGGTTTTTAAATAGTCCCCAGAATCCCAAAACTCTTAAGAAATCAAAATACTTTAATTTCTATATATTTTTATGTCTGGAGAATGCTTCTGAGATCACTTTAACGTGAGAAGTCAGCAGGAGTAAAAAACAAGTGTAAGAAGGTTATAAATAATATATCAAAACACAGAGGTGCCTCCAGTGTGTCACTTGCACAACTCACTGTGATGTTCTTGTGGAGATAGATCTTGGAGCTATGTAAGCATGGGTTACAGCCTACTTACAAAAAATGCAAATAATTTTTTCCCACATGAATATGAATAATATTGTTAAATATTATTTTTATTTCATTGTTATCATTATTATCTATAAGATATCAATATTTTTGCAATGGCCTGTTGTAGTGAGCAGAAACCATTTTCACATTAAATCCACACTGTCTTTTGATCCCATCCTGTGCTGTATGCAAGGCAAGTTTTGCCAGCCCAATTGGCCCACAATCTAGGGACTGTTGGATTTGTTAATTACTGTTAATGATTGGTACAGTTTTGTTTCTCCACACTTGACATACCTGTTGATTGGCAGGACGATGAAAGTTGTCATGGTTAAGCCCCAGCCAGCAGCCAAGCACCACAAGGCCTCTCGCTCACCCTTCCCCGGCAGAATGGGGAGGAGAATGGGAAAACAAAGGCAAAACCTCATGGGCTGGGATAAGGACAGTTTACTGGGACAGCAAAGGGAGAGGGAAATAACAACAACAGTACTTAACAGAATATACGCAACAAGTGATACACAGTGCTGTTTCTCACCCAATGACTGTACAACTCAGACCGCGCAACTCAGCCTCATCCAGAAGCCAGACCGTCCCCGAGCAACGCGACGTGAAGCCATGCCTCCCCTCCCTGACTAGTCCCCTTTTATACTGAGCATGACGTCACATGGTATGGAATACTCCCTTTGGCTAGTTTGGGTCACCTGTCCTGGCTGTGTCCCATTCCAGCTTCTGGTGAAAATTAACTATACCCTAGCCAAAACCAGGACATTATCCACCCCTTATTCTATACCATCTATGTCATGCCCAGATCCTACACTTCCCAATTAATGACCACCATTTTCCCTGTCTTCGAGACATATATATATACATATATCTCCACAGATATCATTCCCTTAGTCTATGGGCCATCCCTCTAAAATGTATGTTGAGTTCATTTAGTCCATGACTTTGGGCTCCATCTGTCGTAACAGTCTCTCAGGGCAGGAGTGATGATGTGTGCTGTTGGATTGTTGCATGCTGCATCTGGAACTCACGGCTGCTGTACCTGGTGTGGTCCATGCTTGTGGTCTACACATTGAAGACGAGGGAGGAAGAGAGACTCTCTTCATGTTGCTGGAGTCGTCAAGCCACTTCACCCACTGTAGGTGCCTCTTCGCTTTTCCAGTCCATCACTGCCAGTGAGTTGGCATACGACAATGGTGCAATCTGTACAAACTTCCACCACACGGGTAGGGTACATTGGACTTCATCAGGGTCTGTGGGTAACTGCACATTGTCTGGGTCATAATAAACCATCTCCCGCACAGGTAATTCCCTCAGGTATTGGATACCTCTCTCCATGGTTGTACACTTGCCTGGCCGACATACAACACCTTCACTGGAGGAATATCTTTGATTCATGCTTGACAGGAGTTGCCTCCAGAGGCTAAGGGCTTGTTTCTTTTTCCCAATTGCCTTGTCAATGCCCCCTTCCCAAGACCGGGATCCCAGCTGCTTGGCCTCCCTATCCTCTAACTCCAGGCTACTGTCCCCATTATCCCAGGATAATGAAGCAGTCAGGTAATGATATGCTCCCCTGGAACGTGGCTGAAATCTTTTCTCATGTCAGGAACAGGGATCGGGTGATGACCTCTGGTTCTGGCTCTTCTTCCTGTTCTTGTGATGGCCCCAGTTCATCATCATCCTTCAATAAGTGAACTGATTTCCTTGTGTATTTCTTCTTGTGTATAGTGGCAACCGATACTAGTACGGGTTGGTTTTTTGGTTCATCTGCAATCCCTGTCATGGGGGTTTGAGTATGTACAGTGCCTGTTGTACGGGCTGCGCTAGCTGCCATGTCTGTTGTGGGGATTGGGGCAGCTGCAGTGCCTGTTGTGGGGATTTGGGTAGCTGCCATGCCTGTTGTTGGTCTGTTCTCCCTCTCTTCCCCTGATGGCACTGCCTACTATCAAGCAATGTTTGGTAGATACTGTCCAGGGCCCAGCACAGGGCAATAAATTGTGCCTCCTTGGAATAGCCACAGCACTTTCCTTTCAAATATTCTATTACTTTTATCAGGATCCCGTAGTTGTTAGGGAGTGAAATTCCAAACCACTGGGGTTGAGAAGTTCTCTAGATACCTGCCCATATTCTTGCACGGGCCCTGTCACCTGGTGACTATTCAGCCTCAGGGAAAATGTCTGGGTGGTATTCTTAAAGCACTTTTTTGTAACCCTGAACAAGACTTGAAACACATTCAGAGGACATCATAATAGGAACATACTGGCTTGAACAGCCTAAAGGTAAAAGGGGAGGTGAAAGAGTGGGAGAAAGTATCCTCCTCCATTGTCCTCACAGATTGGGTGTGATTATTAATCAATTCAAAAAGATGTCGTCCCAGGTATAAGCATGACAACAAAGCCCCATACAAATGAAGAAAAGGCTGAGGTACTTAATGCCTTCTTTGCCTTGGTCTTTAATAGCCAGACCAGCTGTCCCCGGGGCATTCATCCCCCTGAGCTGGAAGACAGGGACAGAGGGAAGAATAAGCCCTCCCATGATCCAGGAGGAAGCAGTGCATGACCTACTATGTCACATGGACACTCACAAGTCTATGGGGCCAGATGGGATCCACCCAAGAGTGCTGAGGGAGCTGGCAGAGGAGCTTGCTAAGCCACTCTCCATCATTTATTAACAGTCATGGTTAGCAGGGGATGTCCCAGATGACTGGAGGCTTGCCAATGTGACGCGCCTCTATAAGAAGGGCCTGTAAGAGGATTCGGGAAACTACAGGCCTGTCAGCCTCGCCTCGGTGCTGGGGAAGGTTATGGAGTAGATGATCTTGTGTGTGCTCCCCAAGCGTGTGCAAGACAACCAGCAGATCAGGCCCAGCCAGCATGGGTTCATGAAAGGCAGGTCCTGCTTGACCAACCTGAACTCCTTCTATGACCAAGTAACCTGCCTAGTGGATGAAGGAAAGGCTGTGGATGTTGTCTACCTGGACCTCTGTGAAGCCTTCAACACGATCTCCCACAGCATTCTCCTAGAGAAGCTGGTGGCTTATGGCTTAGACAGGTGCACTCTTCGCTGGGTAAAAAACTGGCTGGAAGGCCAAGCCCAGAGAGTAGTGGTAAACAGAGTTAAATCCAGTTGGTGGCCAGTCACAAGTGGTGTTCCCCGGGCCTCAGTCTTGGGCCTCATCCTTATCAATGATCTGGATGAGGGGATCGAGTGTGCCATCAGTAAGTTTGCAGACGACACCAAACTGGGCAGGAGTGTCGATCTGCTTAAGGGTAGAAAGGCTCTGGAGAGAGATCTAGACAGGCTGGACCAATGGGTTGAGGCCAACTGTATAAGGTTTAACAAGGCCAAGTGCTGGGTCCTGCACTAGGGTCACAACAATCCCACTCAATGCTACAGGCTTGGGGAAGAGTGGCTTGCAAGCAGCCTGGCAGAAAAGAACCTGGGGATGCTGTTTGACAACCAACTGAATATGAGCCAGCAGTGTGCCCAGGTGGCCAAGAAGGCAAACAGCATCCTGGCTTGCATGAGGAATAGTGTGGCCAGGAGTAGGGAAGTGATGGTCCCTCTGTACTTGGCTCTGGTGAGGCTGCACCTTGGGTACTGTGTTCTGTTTTGGGCCCCTCACTACAAGAAGGACCTTGAGGTGCTGTATCATGTCCAGAGAAGGGCAAAAAAGCTGGTAAAGGGACTGGAGCACAAGTCTTATGAAGAGTGGCTGAGAGAACTGGGGTTGTTTAGTCTAGAGGAGACTGAGGTGAGACCTGATCACTCTCTACAACTACCTGAAAGGAGGTTGTGGTGAGGTCAGTGTTGGTCTCTTCTCCCAAGCAACAAGTGATAGAACAAGAGGAAATGGCCTCAAATTGCTCTGGGGAGGTTTAGGCTGGATATCAGGAAAAATTTCTTCATCAAAAGAGTGATCAGACATTGGAACAGGCTCCCCAGAGAAGTGGTGGAGTCACTGTCCCTGGAGGTGTTCAAAAAGCCCGTAGACATGGCACTTTGGGACATGGTCTAGTAGACATGGTGGTGTTGGGTTGACGGTTGGACTTGATGATCCTAGAGGTCTTTTCCAACCTTAAAGATTCTATGAAATACCAGTGTAAGCTCATGACCATTGATATTATCATATCATAAGTTGATATCACGAAGTACAGTAGCATAGCTGCTGGACCATGTCCAGAGAAGGGCAAAGAAGCTGGTGAAGGGTCTAGAGAACATGTCTTATGAGGAGTGGCTGAGGGAACTGGGGTTGTTTAGTCTGGAGAAGAGGAGACTGAGGCGAGACCTTACTGCTTTCTACAATGACCTGAAAGGAGTTTGTAGTGAGATGGGTGTTGGTCTCTTCTCCCAAGTAACTAGTGATAGGACAAGAGGAAATAGCCTCTACTTGCATCAGGGGAGGTTTAGGTTAGATATTAGGAAAAATTTCTTCACCAAAAGAGTGGTCAAGCATTGGAACAGGCTGCCCAGAGAAGTGTTCAAAACATGTGTAGATGTGACACCTTGTGACATGGTTTAGTCAACATGGTGGTGTTGGGTTGATGGTTGGACTTGAAAATCTTAGAGGTCTTTTCCAACCTGAATGATTCTATGATTCTATGAAAATGAGAATCTGGACCCCTCTCCCAGAGGTGATAAACAGCATTGCAAGGAATATGTGCAGTAAGTAAGGGTTTACATACCACAGCCATGTGACCAAACAAAACACCATTGTGACCAGCAACTGCTTAAAATAATGCAATAAATACTTATAACAACTTTGTTTAACATGCTCGGGTGAGATCTGTCATTATCTCAACCCTTCATGCCCCACATTGGGCGCCAAAAAGGACTGTCATGGTTCAGCCCCAGCCAGCAGCTGAGCACCATGTGTCCACTTGGTGATCCCTCCCCTGGTGTGATGGGGACAAGAGTGGGAAGACAAAAGCAAAACTCTGTGGGTTGGGATAAGGACAGTTTACTAGGACAGCAAAGGGAGAGGGAAATAACAACAAAAATACTTAACAGAATATACACAATAAGTGATACACAATGCAGTTTCTCACCCAATGACCGTACAACACAGATCATATGCTTAGACCTGTCCCAAAGCCAGACCATCCCTGAGCCACGTGTCGTGGAGCCATGTGCCACTCCCCAGCTAGCCCCTTTTTATGCTGAGCGTGATGTCATATGGTATGGAATACCCCCTTTGGCTAGTATGGATCACCTGTCCTGCTGTGTCCCTCCCAGCTTCTGGTGAAAATTAACCCTATCCTAGCCAAACCCAGGACATAAGTACATTCAAGGATTGAAATACAGCCAGAACAAATAATGGTAGGATGCAGTTTCTTATTAGGGTACACCTAAGAAACATCCTGTTTTCTACTGAGCTGTGTAATATAACAATCTCTAAGAAGTCTTTGGAGAATTTTCCTCCAGTGCTTTTACTGTGTAAGATTATAACTGAGCTCATATGATAAACAAGAATGATTTTCCCCTTTGCTGCTTGAATACCTAGCATAGCATGTGCTCACTAACATGCAAAAATATAGCTCTAGGATCTAGTCCAACACTAGAAGTTGATGAGAACATTTCATTTGACTTCAAAGCAGTTGGTTTTGGGTGTATTTGTCTGAGAAAGGAGAATTTTTTTCTTTCCCTGTCTCATGATCTTATCTCAGTTTAACCCTTTTATACAGTCTGTTGCATTCTTTATTTACCTTTCATTTTAAAAGTGCTTTTCCTCCTTCTAGGTTGAGAGCAGTTAATTAAAAAAACATGATCAAATAAGATCTTTGAAAACCTGATGTTTTTTCCAAAGAATTCTTTGAGATTGAGAAGCTGAAATAATTATGTTTTCTGTTAACCTAGAAGAGAGATCACATTCTAAAAATATTCCTTTGGTCTCCTAATGCAAACATATGACTCAATTATTCACAGAGGTGTTTATCTTAAAGTAACAGCACTGGGAATATAGAAATGATAACCCATCTGGCATGAAGATGTTTCAGCTGTTCTTATTCCCCTATGAATTCCTACTGTTTCTGATTTATTTTTGTGTTTATCAAAAAATTACCTGTGGACACCTGTCCACAGCTTGGTGTTAGGAATTATGAGTATTGCATACATCAGCTTCTGCTGAACCTTTATAATTAGATTGGCTCCTCCAGCTCAGAGATTAGCTTGCTGGCCTCAATGTGTTTGGCTAGGAAAGGGTTGATTTTTTTTTTCCTCCTGGACCAATCTCCCAGGGATTGAGGGCAAGTGGCACCTGAGCCTTCACTGAACCCTCCTCAGAAGGCTTCCCTTCACACACCCTGCTCTTTCCTTTATACCCAGCAGTAACCTCTTTGTACTCGATGGAATCAATATATTTGTATTTAGTGTGTAGAATAAAACACTTCAGACCAATGTCTTTTAAAGCAGGACACTGATGCATGTGCATTTAGTCTCACATAATTATATGCTTCAACAACAAATTATTTTGATAGGCAGGATAGAATCAGTTTGCATTTCCCAGAAGCTCTTGAGCATTAAAAGCTGCTCAATTTGTTTTTCTTTCCCATACAAGTCAGTAGGATTTCTCCACTAAAGGAGCAAGCTAGGATGATGGCATTCCTTAAATGTGAGCATTTTTACAGTTGTTAGAAAAGGCTTCCACCCTCTGCCTTTGGGTGCTAGGCTTCCTCTGCTATCCAAACAATCCTGTTGGGTTAAATATTGCACTGTTTATGTGGGTAGCAGATCCCTACACTGTACTGATACTAAGTGCTAAGAGCTCCTCTTGTGGGTTTTTTCCGCCAAAAATTTCCAAAATGGAAACTAATTTCTAACTTATAAAGAAAATGATGTAATTTTTACCAGTTCAGAAATATCATCTATCTGTCACACTGTTTACACTGAAGTATCTTGTATCAGAATACAACCTGTCTTGTTCATGGTAAGACATATTGTGACAGTATGTAGACACTGAGATTTGGGTCCCTGTGCAATCTGTGATGTACCCTGGAATAGGAAACTTGATTATGCTTTATATGCAATTACACAATTTAATAATAGCTTTAATGTGTCAAACATTTTTAGGAAAATTTACATATGTGGCTGGAGAGTGGAAAAGTTTTTTTGAAGACATCTATTCAACAAATAGCTAAACAAAAAGCTGGACAGTAAAGCAGGCATTCTAGCTTGGGATATGTGAAAAAAAAAAACAAGCATTCATTTCACTTAGCCCTAAGGATTCAGCATAAGTTTCCTTCAAATTGTTTGTAATAATCAGGAAGGTTCAGCCACAAATAAACCAGGTGTTTATACAACAATAGACGAATGGGAAATTTTCCTGTTCTCTGAAGAGGGAAACTGCCGTCCTTTAAAACATATCTGGATAGTCTAAGTGTTTGTGAGACGAGGCAGGGCCCATAGGAATTATTGGTGAAGAAAGGGCTACATGTTTTTAGGACTGCTGTAAGAGGTGTTCTTCTCCTCTGCTCCATTACAGAGTTGTACCCAGTAGCAGTCTCTGATGTGTCTCATGTCTGTACAATCAGTGGTTTTGCCTTGAGTGGAAAAAAAAGCTAAACAATGAGAGGAAAATGGGACCCAATGGACTAGGTGTTTTTTTGTTTGTTTGTTTGTTTTGCTTTTATTGCTTACTCTCACAAGAGAAAGGCTGTTTAAATATAGCTCCTTTCCACTTACAATGTATCTGTAATCTGCTGAAAGTTTGTACGTTGCTATTGTGCCATGCTTTGGTCAGGCTGAGGGACAGCACTGTGCTTCCCAGGAGAGAAGTACTGCAAAGAGAAAGGAGCACAGATTGAGCACAGCCCCCTTCCTTTCAGCCACTCATATGTATCAGAAAATGGGTAGTCTCTGATCCTGAAAAGAGCTGCCCTTTCTATCAAGGAACAGAGAAGTGAGAATTCTCCTTGTCCGATAAGATGAATAAAAAATCAGGGAGATTAAACCACTTTGCATTTTGTACCTGTCTATAGCTTATAGGAAGACAATGAGAAATATTGTGTTTGATTTCACGAGGCAAAATTCTCTTCAGGTATAAACAGATACAGGTCACTGAAGTTAAAGTGATATGCCCTAGTAAAGAATCTGGTGTGGAGTGATAATGCACCAGCAACCCTTTAAAGTAGCATCTGTCCCTTACAGTTGATGACTACCAGAGGAAACACACGCATTGACTCAGTAGAACAGGTTTTGAAACTCAAGAATTTACACTCCATTCTGAATATTTTTTCAAAATCAGTGGATCTCAACCAGTACCACAGAAATCATTAGAATAATTTGAATATATAACTGGATTAGCCTTGCACTTTAACTACGTGGTCAGTCTTGTTGCTGAATGGCATTGACAAAAGTTTCAAAGATGAAAAGGTAAACAGGAACTGGTGAATAACAAGGAGCCAGAATTACTCTTTTACTAATAAGAAACTGTGCTGGTTTTGGCTGGAATAGAGTTAATTTTCTTCATAGTAGCTAGTATGAGGCTATGTTTTGGATCTGTGCTGAAAACAGTGTTGTTAACACAGGGATGTTTTAGTTACTGCTGAGCAGTGATTACACAGAGCCAAGGCCTTTTCTGCTCATCACCCCACACCACCAGCGAGTAGGCTGAGGGTGCGCAAGAAGCTGGGAGGGGACACAGCCTTGACAGCTGACCCCAACTGACCAAAGGGATATTCCATACCATATGATGTCATGCTCAGTATACAAAGCTGGGAGAAGAAGAAGGAAGGGGGAGACGTTTAGAGTGACGGCGTTTGTCTTCCCAAGTAGCCGTTACACATGATGGAGCCCTGCTTTCCTGGAGATGGCTGAACACCTGCCTGCCCATGGGAAGTGGTGAATGAATTCCTTGTCTTGCTTTGCTTGTGTGCAGAGCTTTTCTTTAATTGTTCAACTGTTTTTATTTCAACCCACAATTTTTCTCACTTTTACTCTTCTGATTCCCCCACCAGGGGGGGTGAATGAGCTGCTATGTGGTGCTTAGTTGGTGGCTGGGGTCAAATCATGACAGAAACATAAGAAACAAGCCTGAAATGTACAATACAACAGAAAATACATAATGAGCAAAAGGCTGTAAAAGCAAAAAGAAAAGGGAGGTCACTTTAAAAGAGTTGTTCTAAGAGCTTATTTCAATTTTGTTCAGAATGTATTTGTATAGAAGATTTATATTTGTTGTAAAAGAGAGCAGGAAGCATTTCCAAGATGCTTAGCTATAAAAGATCTTCACAGAGAGTATGTAAAATATTGACACAGGTATGTACTAGTGTGGCTTTGGGCATGACAATTAAAATAGACCATGAAAATGGAATCTTTTAGAGATCTTGGAAAAAATAACTTCACTATGCTTACCAGGTGAAAGGATTACTTTCCAGCTCATAATTAGGAATATGAAGGTTCAGCTACAGTTTTGATAAATATCAACTCTACAAGAAAGCAACACCTCAGATAAAATCTACAAGAAAGCAGAAACTCATCCCTCCTAGGTGGTCATGCTTTTCACTCACAAACTGTTGAGCCAGAAGAGCTTTTCCATGCTTACTATGTTCATATGAAGAGCAAGGTATTCCTTCTGAAGTAATATTTTGACACTGAGGCCAGACATATGAATATATGGAAGCCCTAAACCATCTGTTTTTTCACATGAAATCAACTGAAAACTTAAATGTCCTAAATCAAGCTGCTTTGGATGGATAACTTAATGATGAATTTGGGACTTTTAGACACATATCTGAAAGTTTGACCAATTATTTAGGAATTAAGTTAGCTGGAAAATCATAAGCAATTCTCAAGATCCTATAGGACCCTGCTTTACTTAAACTCATAGTCCTGAATTTTACCTAGTGGTGAGAACAAGCGCTCACAGGAAAAAATATAGAGGATCCCCACAGATTATTAACCTAAAGAAGGCACTGAATTATAGCACTTCAAAGTAGAGTTATCTGTGAACAGTCTTACATAGTCAGCGAATCAGTGTAATATTTCCTTTCTGGTTAGATCATCACAAACCAAAATATTTCAGACAGAGTGGTTTTTTATAGGTCAGTGGCAATTCATACCAGTTGGTGCAGATCCCAATTACTGGAGGGCATCATGGACATGAAGTGAAGTAATCCTGTTTCTCAACCTCCCTTATAGCATGTGTCTTTTTGTTTACTGACTGATGTGTTTGATACTTGGCAAGGTTAGGAAACGATTCCACTTTGTAATCACAAAGCAGTGGCAGGAAAGGTGTCTTTTTCCTTGTGGAAGAAGAAGAAGAAGCAGAGGCTGATTTTTCACAAGTGTATTTCTGTGAATGGGTAGCAAGCACAAGTGATTAGCTTTTTCTGTCCTTCCTCTTTTCATTCTGTATATATTTTTTCTGTGTATCTCCTGGGAAGATAAAGCCTGTGAAAAATGAATGGAACTGAACTCAAAACAGAGCTAGCTCTTCCTTTTCCCATAGCAATACTTGCTACCACAGTGTTTTAAGTGATGGGGTCTCTTTCATAAAGACAAAGGATCTTTCCTCAATCTATTCATATCTTCAGTATGTTTTCCACATATTTTTGTCCAAATGGGGCTGTAGTAAAGAAGCTCTGTTGAGTTTCTAACATTGTCTCCTCTTACCGATGTTTTATGAATGTGGGAAAGAATTCTTTGTCTCTTTGCTTTTGAAAAAGTTGAGCTCAGTCTCTTTTCAAAAATCATAACCCCCAAATTAACTGTCTAAAGATTTGAAAGAAAAGTGGGTTCCATTAATACCCTGAGAGCTCAATATCTAATCACGGAACAGTGGGAACAGTGAAGGATTCATTTTCATTAATGAAAGCTTCTATATTGCATTACTTTGATCAAAACAAACCATTTAAAGTGACAGCTGATGTTTCACAAAGTGGACTGGGGGCTGCTCTGTTACAGTATAAAACATGAGTTACTTATACTTGGAGATCTGTGAAAACTCTCTGCTTGTATGGACACAGAGCAGTTCAGCACAGGATGTGGGGAAATGGAGTTTTACCAGTGTCTTGCAGCAAAGTGGCCTGGATTTGACTGTAGGGGGGCCTTCACATCCATTCTGCAAATAGCCTTGGTTGGTGCCATTTAAAGATACTTTTTGAGAAGGTGAAAGGCTGATGCATTAGAACTGAGAGACCTACCTGTCTTGCCCCTTTAAAAGAAAGTGGGATTTATTGTGGCACAGAAGCAAAGTGTAAGCTCTTTTGGTCCCTTTGCTTCTGTTCTTGATTATCAAATAGCAGATGTGATAACACAGGGATCCAGTCCATATTATAGCTGTATCCAGGCAAGCAGTTGACCCATGGGATTTTGAGATGTGTTCTGTTCTCTCTATATAAATATATCATCTCACTTGGATGTGAATTGCTTTCATGATGATGATGATGATGATGATGATGTTATGCTCTTCCTCTTGTAACAGAGTGCAGAGCTTCATCTTACAAGCTGAGCACTTCCACCAATGCTTTGGCAGCTTCCAGTTTGACTATATGACTGTGGTATCTGAACACTGAGTACCTTAGAGAAATGAATCCTATTTATAACAACATTGCTGTTTTCACTTCTTTCTTGAGAATGCTGTGCCTATCTACCTACTCATGCTAATTAATGAATATAGAAACAGCAATCAAAGGCAAAAAACCCAACTCAAGCCCTAGAAAGGTGGGACTTTACATCATCCACACTGGATCATTTCTCAAAACAACTCTGTGGCAGCAACAGCTAACTGTGAGATTGTCCTAAATATAAAGCTACTATAGAGTGCATCAGGCAAATGCCAGGCTACTATAATGTAGATTTATTTATGAGATTGCAATAATTTTAAGAGCCAAGTAAAGTTTTCTGCTTGTACTGACTGTTGCCAGAATTGTGCTGCTGAGCAGAGTTAGCCAGCTGCTAAATAATTCATGGGCTGTGGTGTGTTTACAAAATGCCTTCTCATAAATTTCCATTTTTATAGACAATCCAAGGAGTTAATACACCCATCTTGCTTTGTATCAGTAGCTGTAAGCTTCTAGGTGATGTCATGCCTCCCTGAGCAGCCTTGAGTACATGGCACACACAGTACTGGGCTGTCTCTCAATCCTCTTCCATATCATACAGGCAGCAAATTGGCTAGCAGTCTGATTGTTGACTAAAAATTGTTCAGTAATGATAATTTTTTCTTTAGCTTTTTTTCCCAGACACTTTTGTTGAATTTTTCCTTTGCATTCCTCTCCACTATTAAAGGAAAAAAACCAAACAAACCAACAACCCTCTCTGCTTATGCACTGATGCTTGGGCTAGACAGTATTACTGTGTATCCTTTTTGGTCTTATATGTGCAAAGGTGAATACTACTGCTATAGAGTCCACTACAGTTTGCTGATAGCAATGAGAAGGAGCTGCATGCACTCATGCCCTCATGGAGTTTACAGGTGTAAAAGGATCCATCAGCTACTGGATGCTACTACCATGGACTTCATGCAGCAGCAGCTGGCATCTGGGCTAATGGAAGCCTTTGCTATGGCAGATGCACTCCTGGATGCTCTGAATCCATCTCTAGCTTGTACTCTTGCCAATCTCCTTGAGGCTGGCCAACAGATAAAATGCAATTGTTTGGGGATTTCCTCTGCCTGATGAATACTGAAGTAAATTCTACAAACCCAGTCTGATTTGACTTCTAACAGAGAATCATTATGTGATTTTTAATGTGAGTTTCTGTGCACAGATGTTGTCCTGAAGTCCAGACTAAAAGTACTAGAAAGTCCAAACTTTCTGTACTATGCACTCTTCCGGTTACATGTGAATGCTTCCTTTGGCTGTATTGGATTTTTAACAAATTTATTGCCAAACTCTAAATGACAAGTACAAAAAACTTAGAGGTTACTTTTTCCAAAGAAGTTATAATCTGGATTGCAATCTCCACTATCTCAGACAATGCACATTAAATAGGAATATGCATGCGTAGGAGGAGCAGTTGCTGCTTTGCATATTCAGAGCAAGTGCTTACTATAATAAGGTTATTTCTCAGATATAAATCATGGAAACTCCTTTGTCTACACAGCCTTTTAAACACCTCTTAGGTATACACTTTGGAAGAAACTTGAAAAAGCACAAAATGTATTAGGACATCCATGTACTTCCAAGCACTTTTAAAAATCCATTCCTTTTTTCTTGCCACACTTTAGTCCCAAGTACCCACTGGTTTGGATGAAAAGAGATATAGGAATGTGGAATTAGGTCCCTAGCTACAGGAGGCTAAGAGACAAATTCAGCAGGTGGCTTACTAGGATAATAAATTCAGTATACATGTAGGTCAGATGTTGGTTATTTTGAAGAAGAGGTATTTTCTAGCATGCAGTAGCAGAGAAAAAAAAATCTGTTATTTTGTCTGCTGCTCTCTGTAGTCTTCTGTACCTTTTTTTTTTTTTTTTAATTTCAGGTAATCAGGTAGAAGCAGACATTTATAACTCGAAATAAGGTTGAATCAAAAGAAGAGCTACAGTAGCTCTTTACTACTCAGCACACTCTAATATGTAATAATAATAATAATAATGGGGTGGATAAAAAGACTTTTTTAGTCAAGCCCTACAGCAGGGTTTTATTTTATTTTTTTGGGGCTGCATTTTGGGTGTGATGTACTACTTTCCTCCTAACGCATAATCTTTGTACACTACTAATTCCTGCAAAATACGTCTTTATGACCTGTGGAAATTTAACTGCTGCTGTATCCTTCTACATATTATAAGGTTTAGAGTGTAATACTGTGTATAATGTAATTCTGCTTAGGTGATAGTGTTTGTTAAACAGAATTGAGTGCAGAGGTTGCTGGTTGGAAACTCAACACAGTCAGTTTAGATGGCTCAGTTCAGTTGAAAAAAAAGATGAGATAAATGAAGGATAATTTGGCTTAAGTTCTTTAGATAGTGCTATGCAGGATGTCAGGTTAAATAATCAACTGGAATTTAACATCTGTCTGTCTGGTAAGTCCACCTTGATGGTTTTTTCTTCTCTATTCTCTTTTATTGTTGTTTTTGTCTTGGAACATTTAGAAGACACAGAAAAGACTAGCAATTACATTAATTGCAATTATAATTTAAAAATGCAGGTTTTTTTCATTGTGAATTCATGGATATATTACAAAAAATAACAGAATGACAGACCTTTTTTAATCTGAGATGTAAAGATGAGCAGTTTATGATCTTCCTTTGGCAGTCCTTCCTCTTCTTTTTTTTGAAGGATTCCCTAATTTTCTACTGGGCTTTAAAAAAATACTCAATGCTTCATAAACTCTGTATGGACTTGCATTTGAAAGGGAAATTTAACTACCTGAAACAAAATGACAAATGTATTGGTCACACTTGTGCATACTGTATACTATCAGGGAGAAAAAGATACTATTTCCTAGGTTTACAATTAAAATTAATGAGGTGCTATAAACCAAATCGCGTGCTTCAGGGATGAGAAGTGGTAGGATATAATGTATTTTTATGTGTATATGTAGATTATAATGAATCCATTAGATTACTTTTATATTCATGTTATTAATGGTTTCTCTGCTTTCCTTGGCATTTAAACTCACTGAATAGATTCAGTACCTACAACAGACCAAATAGTAATTACTGAGGAAGAAGGAATCAATATTTTGCCTTTCATTTAATTAAAAATAAAACAAAAGCTTACAGATCATAACTTTGAGCGTACCCTTGTAAAATCATGAAGCAGATTTATCTTCATTTAGGGCTTGTACGTCCAGGAAGCTACCATAGAAGGAGTTCAGTGAATTTACAGCATGTTTGCTGTTTCCTTCTGCTGTGGTTTAACCCAGCAGGCAGCTAAAACAACCACACAGTCATTTGCTCGCTCAGCAATGACAATGACAACAACAACAACAACAATAAAAATATAATATACAAGTGATGCACAGCACAATTGCTCACCACCCACAGACTACAGATGCCCAGCTAGTTCCCAAGATATGATCTAAACTCCCAGCCAGCTTCCCCCAAGTTATATACTGAGCATGATGTCACATGGTGTGAAATATCCCTTTGGCCAGTTTGGGTCAGCTATTCTGGATGTCTCCCCTCCCAGCTTCTTGTGCACGCCCAGGCTCCTTGCTGGCAGGGCAGTATGTAAAGCTGAAAGGTCCTTGACTTGGCGTAAACATTGCCTAGCAACAACCAAAACATCAGTGTGTGTCCTGGCTCTGGCTAGGATAGGGTTAATTTCACAAGGAGCCAGGCCAGGTGAGCCAGGCTGGCCGGGGGCTATTCCATACCATGTGATGCCATACTCACCATAAAAGGGGGCTAGTCCGGACGGGCAGCTTCAGTGGGTACGACACAGACTCCGGGACAGGCTGAGGGTCTG
>VXBL01005656.1:0-29719 GCA_013400195.1 Aramus guarauna | reverse complement strand
AAAAACAAACAAAAAAAAAATTCTACCCCCTGGAAGTATCCTGAGAGGCTGGAAATTGGTCCTTCTGAAATACCTGGAAATCAACTCAGGAAATTGTCTGTAATTGAAGCACTCCTAGTATCAAATTTCAGTTAAAGCTTGCATGCTTTTAGGCATCCAAGTATCTCAACAAAATACAAATCAATAGAAAACCAGTTGTCTTTCTTTTGTTGAGACATATAGATTTTGTGCTGGGTAGGACAGTGTCAAACTCATGATTATCATGTGATCTTGTTTTTTCACTTCGTTGATGTCCAAAATAAATAAAATTCATTCTTTACATAAGCCTTAGCAGTAAATGCAGACTTAATTCAGCCTGATCTGCATGTCTGTGACTGAGCTTTATCATGCCATATGGATGTAAATGAGCTGTCTATAATTCTCCTGCTCCCTCTTAATGACCCTGCTTAAATTCCCTGATGAATTGAGACACTAATGCATGGTAATTTTTTGTCATGAGCAATGTGAAGATTTCTGTTATGTATTGTCATGGGCTAAACATGAGAACTCTGAGACCATGTTACCCTAATTCAGAAATCCAGAATGAAAATTAAAGATACCTGTAGCTGGTTAACTGGCCTTTGAGGCTGGGACTTCATCTGCTCGTAACAACATTCCTCTAGAATTTATCAAAGTAGAAAAATGTTTTAGTTAAGACACACCACTGAGTCTTAAAAGATCAGATCCTCACTGTTACAGTACTAACTCCCCCCCAGTTTACTTACAGAAGTTTTTGTTGTTGTTGTTGTTTTGAAATCACACACAGATCTCTCCTTCTATTCATAGAGGGGCAAATAGCTAAGAAATTCAGGCACGCATACTGTGAAAATGAAAATTTTCTGTTCTTATGGAGGTTTCTCATTATTCACTAAGTGGGCATCCATTTAGATTCCTAGGAGGACATCTTGCAATTTGGGGGTAACCACGTACCCATGTATTTTTCAGCATAGGCAATCTTTCCTTTGGTTGAGAAAGAGGCTGTGAGTTGCAGCAGCTGGTGATTAAATTCTATTCCTGATTCTACTTCCAGTTTTCTCTAAATTTGGTGCAAGTTATTTTCTCATTTTAGCTGTCAGTAAAACAGATTACTTCCTTCCAGTTTTCAGGCTTTTGTAGAGTCACTGCATTTGAGTGTTGGCTTAGTTAAATTTATGCAAACTCTATATGAAAAAGTTGGGTTTGTTTTTTTTCTCCCACAGTTCAAGTACTTTAGTTCAGTTTTGTTTAACCTCAAATAAGGCTAGCACAAAAGTTGTTTTCATATTACTTAAATGCTACTTTAACACCACAAGGGCTTTGAGAGACATAGCCTCAGCGTATCTAGCTCTAGCTGCAGTTATGTGATGTTACTGCCTTTAACGTGGTATTTCTCTGCCAAGGATTATTAACTTCAGCCCAGTAAGGCAGAGAAAAAGCCATGGCTGCCCACCATTCAGCCACTGGGCTTGCTTCAGCATATTTGTCAACATTGCTGCTGATCTCTGGATAGCCACAGCAGAGAACTGGTATGTGGTTGTTTCTGCCAGCTTCTGTGGGAACGTTGACTTTGACTTTGGGCAGGGAGTAACATGTGTCTTAGATTGCTTTAACACATGTGGATCAAGCTGTTATTTCAATTGGTGCAGCTTTACATGTAGAAAAGCTCTTGGTTTTGAGACATTTGGCTGTACAGGACCATTGGGACTGTAAAAAATCATATTTGGTATGAGATCTGGTCTTACAAATAGTAGAGCAGTATGATGGTTTGCAGTTCTACCCCAAGTAGGTATTAATACCACAAATGAAAAGGGGTAGATTCTCAAGTTTGCTGTTGGGAAACACAGAAAGTATCAGTCAGTCCGCTTTTAACCATACATTTATTATAGCCTCTGAACAGACACATGTTCTTAAAGTGAAGCTTACCAAAAGAACCTTGATTGAGATTGCCATAAACAGGGTCATCTTCTGTGTAATAGTCATTGTAGCTAGAAGGGGAATGGAAAAATACTTTTCATTCACAGAATATGCTTTATTTAGGACACCACTATTCTACTTCAAACATTTTACACACATATAGCAATAGCAGATTGTATGTGATCTAAAAAAATGACCAAAAATATCGGGGGGGTGGGAAATACCAGTTTAGCAGAAAGGGAAGAAATGGCAATATCCATATTCCGAAGAGAGATTTGTTACCTAGCCAAGAATTTAACTCTTCTTTCCTGTAACTTAGTTAAATATAAAACTAATCTCAAAACTACTAAGCTACTGTTTGATGTAGTTCTGGAAATATTAACAATCATTGAAAGGAACATGGTTCATGTCCTTGAGACCACTTTGCAATACAAACTAATGCACTAAAGGAGTCTTTTGGGGAGGTGTTCTTAAAAAAATCCACTCTTGTTTCAAGTAAAATGCTGAGGCCAACACAACTAGAGAAGACCAAAGAAAAGTTCAGCTTTGGATATTTAATGGTATTCTGTATTTCATTACCTGATGTTGCTGGAAAATGTTTTTAAGCATGTTTGTAGAGATGGGAATTGTTAGCGGGAAGCACTGTATAACCTTGTTCCTATTACATCCCTGTACTTTGCTTGATCAAGGGAATAACGTAATGCAATTTAACACCACTTTTTCAGTGGTTTTTTTTTTTTTAACTTCAAGTAAATTTGTAATTGAGGATTGGTTTGGGTAACAGGTGAAGGCTTCTATATGTATTTCAAGGGCCTTCTACATCTGGGCTGAGATGAGACTCTCCATCTTTCTAAAGCATGGTTTGGGTTTTTTTTAATTTATTTATTTATATGGAATAAGAGAAACAGGCTTGTAACAGATCATGAGTTAACCAGCAGCTGTAAATAGGCTCCATTTTACTGCTTTTGAATGTCATGTATAAAAGAAAGGCATGAAATGTAAATACATATACATTGTTGCTCCAGAAGTATTAAATAGACTATAATTTATCATTGTTTCCTGAGACTTGTTTTTAATTATTGTAGATTTATTGAGTTTGAGTGATAGTAAATACTATTTTAGCTCAATATCTTGTAGTTCCTTCGTTATATAAAATTATGATATTAGCATGCAATTATTTCATTGTTGATAAAATGACTGGAGTACATCTCTCCCTCATGATTTTTCTTTCTGTTTTGTTTTGTTTTGTTTTGTTTTGTTTTTGTTTTTTTTTAACTTTTTTTCCATAACCAGCCTGCTCTCCAACATTTCCAGGCAGGCTGCATGAGATGTTGGATTTTCTTCTATGCCATCCCCCCAAAGCCATCTGTTATTATTCATTGCTTATTTCACCCTTGCCAGAAGGAAACATTTTTTATCCAACTTACCTTGGACGGTTGTCTTCATAGTCTTTATACACTTTAGCTGGAAAATTTGTAAAAAAATAATAAATAAATAATCAAGTGAAGAGAAAATGAAACGTGCTATTTTAGACCACTTCATATAATTGCCTTAACTGACATGCTTTTGATTTCACTGTAGAGAATAAAATTGAAAGCTCTTGGCTCTCAGGATCATCAGTTGTCCCTCTGCTTTTCTCAAACCCTTTTGACTAATACAAGAAATGCTTGTGTTATGACTCTTTGCTGTGGCTTCAAAGTCTATGTTAGTTTACAAGACCCCAAAAATTTATTGTAACACATGGGATTTAATTCCTTGTTTTACCCTCCTGCTTCTACCTCATCTTTTTCTCTGCCTAGTGAGGTGCATCATATGTTTATATTACAAGGTGAAGGGTTAATTTATTTAACTAGTTCTGTTGCTTGTATCTTTGAAAGAGAAATATCCTGTGATCCACACAGATGAAGAAACTGAAGCAGAGAGGGAACAGCTACAAAGAGATTTATTGCTGGAGCCTGATTAATAACTCAGGATTGCCCAACTTTCTGTCCTCTGCTCCAAGACTCCAGAATTTACCATGGTAAGCTCCAATTCCATGAACAAGGCAGCATCAGCCACTCTGACTGAAACTTTGCTCAAGGTTAGTTTTGTAAATGACTGGGATTTTTTTTCATCATAGAAATATCTGCCTAGTAGCACTAAAAGACAGTAAACCAGAAAAGGCACCCCCCATCCCACAACACTTCAGCAGGTCTTTTAATGTCCTATAGTAATCTAATTCTCTTATACTCGCTATAAGCATAGGCCCTCTGTTTATGTAGGTTATGTATGTATGTACACGTGTTTAATGTGGTTGAATCCACCAG
The DNA here is from genome assembly GCA_013400195.1 of Aramus guarauna. NCBI lineage: Eukaryota > Metazoa > Chordata > Aves > Gruiformes > Aramidae > Aramus > Aramus guarauna. The sequence goes on along the minus strand of VXBL01005656.1, from coordinate 25,481 downwards.
TGTTTGCGTGCCCACTCATACACATGTAGCACAGGCGCAGTTTTCCCTGTGCGAAGGCTGTTTTTCTCTGAATGGGAGTGGTGAGGATTGTGCAACTTAATAATTATAGAATTCTATGCATAAGAGAAATTGCACTAGTATAATGAATTCTGTTAAAGTCATAGTTAATTTTAACCAAAACCAGAGTATGACTGTAGTCACCCTCTAAAATAAATCAGTTCCTTATTGTGAGGGACACATTGGTTTAGGATCCCATGATGAAAAGCAATTAGAACTTTTTTGAAAATAAACTGATTAAGTATAAAATGTAGATGAAATCTGAAATATAAATGAGCATCCAGGAACTTTGGGAGGAGAAACTTTTCTCAAATGTATTTTGTATTAGTACAGCTATGTAAAACAATTTTTACATTAAAGTACAAATGATAACCAGTTACATGAAAAGTACACTTAAAAAAGGAAGTTAGAGATGTTAAAAATATATTTTAAAAATAAAAATTTAGCCAGGAATAAAATCTTTACCTTGTACACGTTCTGTTGGTTTGTCTTCAGAGAATGCAGATTGAGCTGCTAGCAGTCATTTTGTAATCATACCTGACTCCTAAAAATTTTCAAAGTTGCATCCTCTCAACTAGAATCATTCTTGCCAAAAGATATCTTTAAGATTGAGAAGAATCAATTTGTTGGCTTGAAGTCTCCCAGCAGTGACAGCTTTCTCTACAGACGCTTTAAACACGCCAACTCCGTTCCTTACAGTGTAAGAGAGACAACATTACTTACCTTGTTTCTTTTGCATATAGTGGGAAATATTCAGTATCAGTGAAACAACCAGAGCCAAACTCAGAAAGGCCAAAACTCCCCAGACAGAATAATGGCACTGCATTTCTGTAACTGAAAGAAAATAATTTGATAGTTTCTGTTTTCTAACAGTTTGACTGTATTCTTTGTGGTTGGTTGATTCTTGCTTTCTGTAATTCAAGCTGCTATTTTGTTGTTTACTCTGTGACAGCCATTGCTATACAAGCTAGATACTTAGTATCAAAGCCAGATGCTAAATAATAAGAAAGCAACGTCAATAAACTGTTAGCAGAAGTACTGTTTCATAGCAATTCAGCCAAAGGATGGCTATTGGTTTGCCTGTAAAACACAGTAAAATCAGAAATTGCTAAAGAAAAAAGTAATTTACATGAATAGCTTTGAAATTATTTGTACAATTGTCTTCAACATACTATTTGCAGTAAATTTTTGGCTAAATTCTAGAGTCCGTGTATGTAGTTCTGAAGATGAGTTCAGTCAAAACAACTTACTTCACTGGAAATGTCTCTGATTAATAGCTAAGACCATCAGGTTATAACAATCCCTGCAACAAATTTCAAAGGTTGGTTATGTGTTTTCTCGCATCTCCTATTAAATGACTTAATTTACTTATATCCTTGCTCTCCTTCCTGATAAAGCAGAGGCTGTAGTGGCGAAGGATGAGCAGTAGCTGGGAACTGTTGAACCCCACAGATCTGCTGCAGAGAAAAACCCAAACAGCTCCTGAAGAATCCCTTGGTAAAAGGTGGGTCAACCTAATTGAACAAAGCCCTTTGACCTGAACTTGCCTCTGAAGTTTGGAGTGCTTGAATTAAAGCCTTGTCCAAAAAACTAACTCCACTAATACTGCACCAAAAAGTCTAGCTGGAGCAGAGCAGTCAAGGGAAGAGATTGGAAGATACTGTCAGCAGGTCCATAATACTCTTGTTTGGTTTTGATGCAGCTGGGTTCCTTCAGGAGGCTGACATTTTGTTTGCTTCTTAAAAGAAAGCTGAGGTAAAGGACTACAGGAACATTCGCATGTTGCCGGTCAGGAGCGTAGGGGTGGGGGGCAATGCATTTGTTCCCACTGAGAAGAGTTTTGTTCCATGGCTGACCAGCTCCAACCCACCTTAGGAACTGCCCCTTATGGGTTTTGTTCCTTAATTATGCTGGTTGTGGCCAAAGCTTTTTTAGTTTTGTTTTATTTCAAGCCACAGATGCTTTTATAATGATGAAACAAGATAACATAATCCTTGGTAGTAAAAAAAATCATGAATCACATGGGCTTCTATGATGCAGTTTTCCTTCCTGATCAGAACTCTCTTTTAAAAGGAACAAAACAGAGCAAATAAGCTGTAACTTTCTGAATGACTTGTAACTGGTTTTTGCACATGGTACTTCCAGTGGCCATTTATCCTTCCTTTTAAACTAAACATCCAATTTCCATTCTTTTCGTTTCTCCTACCTGAGTTCTCTAAAATGTGTTTGAGGGTTCTCCATCACTGCAATACTACTTTTCATGTTGAGAGGCCCTTTTTTGCAATGAGATACAGACATTAATGAGGAGAGACAACACTCCCTTGAGGCAGGGATATATTATTCCAATTTTTCAGAGTAGGAATTAAAGGAAAGGGAGATCTCACCTTGAGAAGATGCTATTAGGCCACATCAAGAACCACCAGTGTTTGGAACCAGGTTACTCTACAATTAGTCACTCAACATTTGCATCCTATGCAACCTGTCCAAAACTACAAGAAGTCTGTGTCAAAGACAAGAACTCTTAAGTCTCAATGTAGTGCCTGAATAATAAGACTCATCCTTCCTTCTCCTGTCCTTTTATCTTTTCTGAAGTGATTCCTTTCCACTTTTCTTATGTTCATTTCATATTTCTTTTCCTACAAATTCTTTTTTTTTTTTTTTCCCCAGGGAGCAAAAGCAGTATTGTGATGTAAGAGGAGGGACATACACATAACTGTGATAGCAACTACAGCACCATGACTCATTAGAATAAAAAGAGCGGGTAGGTATCTCAAGGACAGCAGGAACCTAAGTTTGTACCTTTTTCTTGATACTGAATGCTGTTATTTATCTTTCTGATTCAGGAGTGCTATTTTTCCCTGGTGTTTCCAGAGTAGGAGGGAACTCTTAGTTTCAAATAAAATTTTTTCAGCCCTTAAGTGGAGGAAGCAACCAAATTTTTGATGTGTCGTGGTTGAGCCCCAGCTGGCAAATAAGCACCAGACAGCCACTTGCTCATTTATCCCCAGTGGGGTGGGAGAGAGAATCAGAAGAGTAAAAGTGAGAACACTCGTGAGTTGCGATAAAGACAGTTTAACAGGTAAAGCAGAAGCTGTGCACGCAAGCAAAGCAAAACCAGGAATTTATTCACCGCTTCCCATGGACAGGCAGGTGTTCAGCCATCTCCAGAAAAGCAGGGCTCCATCACGCATGATCGTTACTTGGGAACACAAATGCCATCACTCCCAATGTCCCTCCCTTCCTCCTTTTTCCTCCAGCTTTATATGCTGAGCATGACGTCATATGGTATGAAATATCCCTTTGGTCAGTTGGGGTCAGCTGTCCTGGCTGTGTCCCCTCCCAACTCCTTGCGCCGCACCCCTAGCCTCTACGCACTTTTTACAGCACATATCCAAACCATAGCCCCATACTAGCTACTATGAAGAAAATGAACTCTACACCAGCCAAAGCCAGTACAGATAATTTTTTTTGTGTGTTTCATCTTCTGATTTTAAATTGGAATTATTATCTGGAAAATAGTAAAGGTTGGAAAGAAGTTGTTTCTCTTTTCAATTTCAAGTTTAACTTCTATGGTATTGGAGCAATCCCACTTTACAACTTTAAAAATATTCTAGCTGAACAAAAGGCATGAAACTTAGATTTCTAATAAAATGTACCAGTTTTTTAAACCTAACAATCTATAGCTTGCTTAAACATGGTTTAGAAAATTGCATGGGTGTGAAAGGATTAAGAAAAAAGCATTTAAAATTATTCCTAGCTGAACACTGCCTACTTAGTTTATTTTTAAATTTATTTTCCACAACTCTGACTTAAACATCTGCTTGTATTTCAGTAGAATGTATGCAAACCTACATGTGATTTCAGTATCTATTTTTTTTGTCTTTGCAATACCAGCTATTTGTCAGACAACACTACTTATATTTCAGAAACAACAGCCATTTTCATTTACCTCATAAAACCGTAGTAAAGGCCTTGATCAGAGAAATACAAGTGCTGCTCCGAGTGCTCTATGCTTTTCTAATGTCAGTTTCAAGTTAATCTTAATGTCCAAGGAAAAAATATGAGAGATTTTGATTTTATCTCTTAGCTTTACAAATATACAACTCCCGGCTCTTTCCCAGGTGTTCTTGTACTACCCTTAGAGTTGTTGCCAATACGCTAGCTATTTACATTTATAACGGCACTATTTAAATATTTACTACTTTGACAACAGCAGCAGCAGAAGGAAAGCTGAATACCTCTGTGAAGAACAATTTTTCTCCTCGGATAACTGCGCTGCTGCCCCTATACGTATAATAGCAAATGCCACCTATGACAGCTAACTGGTTGTGCTAAAGATAGAAAAAAAGGTAAGATGGCGGTGGATGGAGAGTGAGAAATAAGCAGAAAGACCAGTCTATTAGACAAATTATAGTCTGTTCTGAAATAGTCTTTTGTTCTATTCTCTAATTTTAATTCTCATTCAAGTATTCTACTGTCAAATGTAGCAAAACCAGATATTTTTTTTTTTAATATCGCATATTTATTCCAAAGAACGCATAGCACTGTGTTCCGGGGCATTCGTATTCAATTGCTGTCAAACTGAATATTTTAAAAAGTTTTGTTCTATCTTTGGGGAAAAAAAAAAAAAAAAAGGCCTCATGAAAATTTAGGCCCCTGGGAATAGTACGCTATCATTCTAATAGGATAAGCTCAAATTTCATCAAGGCTTGCTGCAATAGTCTGTCTGTGATGGAAAAGCTTAAGAGTGGTAGTAGTTTGTTCATAAGAAATCACATTGAAACGGTTCTTGATGTGCTGCTCTGTGACAGAAGAGTTCATTGTATAGCCAAAGGTCTCATGAGAAGGACAACAATTCTTATTTTATTTTGAGAAGAAGTTGGGATGCATGAGTCGGGAGAAGTACTATATCTGATCGTTATAAAGATGACAGTATTTTGAACACCTAATACCTTTCCTCTTCTGCTGTTCTTTCATTTCTATTTGGAAACAGTGTCAAACTTGGAGTTGCATCCAAGTAGAACATCTACTTTAGGTAATTTACTCTATCTGCATAAAGTTTTTACTTTTCTGACTTTAGGGATGGGGTTACTCGCCTCCTCTTAGTATGTTTTATACTGCTGTAAACTAAAGGTACTATATTCACACAACAAAACACAGGCAAAGAAAAGACTTTGTAAAGAAAGTTAATTGTGCTTTTTCTCCTTTTTAAATCTATTAGCAACTTTCTCCAAAGAGACTAGGTTTTCTCTTTGCAGGATTCATTATACTGTAATTGGAGGGGAGCGGGTATGGGGGAAGAAGCAAACAAAAAACCCCAAAAAACCCAAAACTCCCCCAAAATAACCCCAACGAAACAAAGGCCCCCAAAACTTTCTAATCCCTGGATTAATTTCTGCAATTCAATGTTATTGCAACTCAAAGGACTGGCTGTAACCATGTACTTAACCTTTGGGGAAAGTGGCCAGATCTAACAATTCAGAGCTAGAAATAGGTGTTTATCCTCCTAACAGCATAAGAATAGGTAGCAGAAGTACTAAGTTTCATTCCTTCTTGTTCTAATGTATTTTGTTAAGGGAATCCATCGCAAAGGATAACAGGATGATATCGTACATCTAGCAGTTTTTCCTGCTGAAAAGTAACATGAGGTGGAGAATACAGAGACCTGTCTAGCAAGAACTGGACATGCCATCTATGGTATCAACTCATCATTCATAGAAGCAGATTAATTACTTTGGTCACTACCAGATTTAAGGTGATGATCTGGAGCACAAAATGGTTTGTTTCCTCTTGTTTCTGTCTGCAAATTTGTTGAATCTGAGACAAAATTATCTTCCCCCCCCCAATTAAATGGTGAGATAAATAATATTATGTACTAATGACCCTTAAAAAAGAAACCCATGGAGAGACTGATGAATGTGAAATTAACATTAAAAATTCTTCCACCTATGTGAGTTTTTTGAGTAGATTAATTCTCTGGAACTATTCCTTAAACCGCAAATAATTAGTGCACAACTAATTGCTTTGTAAGATATTAACTTCATACTTCAGAAGGGAAGCAGCGCACTGTAAAATAAGAAGCCCTCAGCACAGTATTTTAGTGCAAAACTAAGAGCAATGCTTAGTCTTCACTAACAAACTTTAATTAATGTAGTTTTAAGCTATTGATGAGGACATCATCATCATGCTTGTTATTATTAATAATTTTACTTCAGAGCCTTGAGCAACCTTTTTGGAAGACTGGTAATCTACCATAGTGTGGGTTTACTGCTCCTTTGTTTACAAATTTATAGTACTGAAAAGATAAGTCTTACCTGGTTTTGTTGTTTCTAGGAATACTCCCCTCCCCTTTATCCAACAGGAAATCAAGTTGTGTTGGCAGACCTTGGATGCTCTTTTGTTCTGGACCTGGCAGCGTTAATCTATCTCTAGAGTTGCCGCCAATCTTAAAGGTCTCCAGTCTTCTTTTTCATCTGCTTTCTTACAAACAGGAAATGTGGTTCAGGCTTTTACAACCTCAATGACGATCTCCTTCATTGTTTGCCTCCAAGAGAGGAATAAGTTATTTATGTGTGCACTTGCCTTTATTATCCACCTGTCTTGCCACAGAAGAGCATGTGCAGGACTATTAGTTCCCTTTTGTCTGATACAAATCTACTTTTGTAATATTCATGAGACCCTCATACTCTTAAGTCTGTTTGTGATGTTATGTTGAACTCAACAAAAGTATTAAGATACCTCTTAAACTAAATTACAGAACTATTTTACCTAGGAATGCTATTTGACTCTTTATCACTTGAGGTTTCTAAACTAAGTCTGAAAGTCCATCACTCAGAGTCTCCAATTTAGCTGAAAAAGGATTCAGAGGTACGGTGCAGAAATTATACCATTGCTAGCTCTAGAAGGTCAGGTTAGGATATCGTAATATGCTTCCTCAATTCTTTTAAAGTCTATGAATCTAGGCCTCCAATCCAGAACAGTTGTGAAAAGAAGAAAGTAAATCGGTATGTGGCTTACTATGTGTATTTGTCTTTAAAATACAATGAAACGTTCCTGTGCTTGGGTAGAGAAGCCATTTTATTCTCAGAATCAGAGTAGCTTCCTCCAGAGGAAACATGCACTCTGAGCACTGTCAGAGCAGCTTTCTGTTANACTCAGAGCTTTATCATAATGAAGTGAATTAATGAGAAGAAATTAATTAAAAAATACTGAAAATTTGGGGAATTCTTACACTTTATACTGATTTTGAGGTTGTAGTTACCATTATGAAAAAATGCATTAAAAACAATACTATTTTAAAGTGGACGTAGCTTTGGGGTTTGCCAGCAACTGAATTTAGACACCCCACTCATAAATAGAGGTAGAGACAAATTTTCTCATTGTTAAACCAAAAAGCATAGGTCCATCACATTTCACTGAAAACCAGGATAGAGAACTAGACCTCCCTTCAGTAAGTGATACATTCTATGATCTGTAGTCTAAACTGTGGCTTTAAGCAAGGAAAAGATCCAGTTTTGTGAAGTGTGTTTGAAAGCAAAGGGTTTGTTGTGAGCCGAGGGAAGGAGAAGGTCGTGACCAGTTACGACGACTGGATTTAGCAGTTTCATGTTGTAGGCTCAAGTGAACAGAAGAGTCCTGGGGCCATCCGATAAGAGCACGCATCTCAAGAGGAAGCCTCCTGTTAAGAAAAAGAAGGATCCCAAACTGAGAGAGAAGCTGGAGAGTGTGGATATGTATTGTAAAAATGGAGACAGCTGCTTAGTTTCTCAGGTAAGAGCACGAGGAGTAAATCTGAGATCTGCAGAGGATTCAGAATGAAATGCTTATCAGCCTGAACGAGAAGTTTACAAGGAATAAACTTCTTTGGAGAAAATTAGGGGCATAATGGAAAGGTGAACACTGAGAATGCAGCAGGGGATTTCTGGGTTTGTAGCCCTGGTGGTGTGTTAATAAATCTGCTCTCCGAGAGCAAATCATTGTTGTACAGTATCAGCTTTGACTGGCTGCAGAAGCAGAGTCTATTGGATTGGACATGAGGTTGGTATGCTATTTTGGGCAGCCTGCAACAGACTGAATGCTCTGTTAGATAGCAAGAAATTATTCGCTGCAGGCTTTAAAATCCGTTGTGAATATAAAAGACTTCCTACTTTTCTTTCTTGTCCTTTATATTGGTGCTACATTAAAAAACTTAGTGAGGCAGTTGTCTGCTTAAAGTGCTGCTATTCGGGATGATAAAGACAAGGACAAATCGTGCCTAATTTTAGAAAGATAGGACATAAGGTAATGCTACTCCATCCACATCTATTGTATACGAGGAGATTTCCTCCTCTTTTGAAAGTCCCCAAGCAATAAACTGCTGGGTGCATATTCTAGGGAAGTATCTCTGACTGCTTAGCTACTTATGTGATCTTTGGTAAGCATATGCTGCTGGTGTCTCCAAGAGAAGAGTCTCTGTCAAATGGACACCTGACTTGGCTGGGAATAGCTCTTGCTGTTTGAGTTCTTGGAGAAGGTAAATGGGAGTACTGTTAAATAGTGACATGCACAGCTATATATGAAGGAGTAAGTCTGGGCTCAAATGGAGTCAGACAGTACTGTTTGGCAAAAGACTTCGATGATCAGGTGACGCTGACTGAGAGATCACTTGGCAAAGTGAAAAAAAGAACTTATAAAATAGGCAAAGACAAGCAGAAGAATCCTAAAGTTGGCATAAAAGACTACTTTACGTTTGGAAGGGAAGCCATACTTAGGAAGGGAGAGGGTGGATATTAAATTTCTTTCTTTGGGCTTAGCTGAGTCTTCCTAAGCTTGATATTAGCGTAGAGAGGAAAAAAAAAAAAAAAAAGCAGGACATTATGGATGTTGGGGCGTGGGTGGGGTTGTCTTAAAAATGCATGGTGCTATCTACAGAACGGCATAATTAGAAATCCTAGAAGTGCCTGTGTTAAGTACTGATGGTCTAGGAAAGGGTAACTCACACCATGAAGTTCCTTAAGCTTGTAGTTTTATGCATACGTGGTATATATGGAATAGGAAGGTTTACACTCATTTTTGAGGAAGGAGATATGTGGCAGCAGCCAAACATGTTAGATATCTGTATCTAATTTCTGTGATGAGATAGCAGACCGCTGCCACAGAGCACGGAGCTAAGGCAGTGGCTGACCAAAGAAATAATATTGCTAAGACCCCAACAGAGGAGGTCACCAAGTTCCCAGAAGCAAGACCATTACTAGAATTTTTAGATTTAAAGTGCTTTTCTGGTTCTGGATGAACCCTGGCAGGATGGAACGTTTTACTGTGGTTGCTTAAAAAGGTGACAATCCTTAACAGTTCTCAGCAATTTCTTCCAAGCCTGGAATATGCTGTACATGACTGGAAACCTCAAGAGAAAAGGATTTTTCAGCCTTATTGACCTGAAAGTCACTTCAGAGTTTGTACTTTCCCTTTCCTCCACCTCAAGAAATCAAAAAACCCTCTTGAATCTTCCTCTTTGTTTTCAAAGAAGAAAGGCTTTGCTATGCCACTAAAAGAAGGCTTCTGGGGACTGCCTTAACTTCTTACAAAATGGGTACTAAAACTAAATATTATATTTTTTCAATTGTAGTTGGAAAAAATGCAAATTTAACAAGCAGTTGGCACAAGGTTCCCATGCATTTAACTTGATAAACTTGCACCTCTTATTTACTTAAGAAGTCAATTAGTTTAGTACCTTTTTGTAATGCGTGCATGGTGCCAGTGAGCTGTACTTTTCTAAGACTGCAGAACGCATGCTTGTTCTAGCTTCCTGAAGAGGAAATAAATTGTGCAGCTGACAACAGTATCAGGACTCAAATGCCTACTTTCTCTATCACTACTCAAATTACAACCTTTCTTTGAAAAATTATGTCATTTTCAATGCTAAGTGGTGTAGCGGAAACCCCCTTGTAAAGAGTGAAAGAGAGACTGTTTGTAGTAAAAGTCTTGAAAGGTGAAGGTATTCCTGCAAGATGTAAATGACATTTCTGTTTGAAATGGGAATATATTTTTAATCATGAATCTTTGAGGATTTGCTGGGGAAAGTATGTACGGCAGAAATGCTTTGAGGGGAGCTTTTGCTGAAGTGGAGTCTGCTCTGGTTCTAATCTCACAAACATATCGGAGAAGTAGAACGATTGTTCTCTGAAGATTATCACGTGGCTCTTTGCTTAGATTGCACGTGCAGACTTGGTGCTCCTTGTGTAGTGAACATAAATGAGCAACAATGCTACAGAAGAGAGGTTGGCATAAAATACCTGCCAGAAAGAATGAGGCCTTTTAAGCCAGCCTCAAATGCCGCAGAGAGCTCTTCTGACTTCTACAGTGAATTTTGTAGTTGGTGATAAAATAAAAAAAATAAAAAATCAGTGTCATTTGTGCATTGTAGACAAAGTCCTGCATTCCACTGTTTTACTTAATCCACTGTTAAGCATAATGCTACCTCATTAACTGCCCCTGAAATTATGGCTGCTGTTACAAGCAATATCACGGGTTTCCTGTGGGGAAACCACAAGTTGGGTTGGGTTTTTTTTTTCCGGATGCTACAGAACTGTATTATCAAGGACTGCAAAGAGAAAGCTTATCTTGGTAATTCTGCACTGTCAAAATTTCCATTGGAAGCTAACACTGCACACTTGTGCATCTCTGGGTAGGTTTTTTTATGTTGCATGCTATGAGATAGCTGAGCAGTCTCTGCATGACTAGCAAAGAGAAAACAGAACAGATGTCTTTTCATCCAAAACCTGTTGAAGTTAAGTATGGCCTTTCCATGGACTTCAGCGGATTTTATTTTCTGTTCAGACAGATGCTGTATCCCAAGAGAGATGTAATCTCTAGTGGTATTTCAATAGCCACAAAGAGAATGAGTTTTCTATCAAAGTTGCTGTAATCCACTTACCTGGTTTTAGGATTTTTGTAATTCCCCCTTGACACACTTATACAAAGAGCGTGGGCAAATATTTATCCGTGGGTAGCCAAAGACCTGATCCTGCAAATGTTTCTCATGTGAGGAACCCTAGTGAAGCCAGGGAGCCCCACTCTTGATAGCTTGCTTGCAAATAATCTATCAACTTTGTTCGACCAAAGTGCAAGAAGAAATTGTGAGCAAGTTAGGGTCCCTAAAATACTGAGCTTGTGCTTTTAAAAGTTACTTGGGACTACCACGAGCATGTCCATGTGGCTCAGTTGAAGCTAATGTAGAAAACCCAAACTCTTGTCTATGTGGCCTGGAGCCTTTTGGAGAATCTCCCCACACGGTGCTCATTGCTACAGTGATTAAGCCAATTCCAGTTCTGCAGTGTGTCCTTTTAACCAGTTTAGCCTTCATAGTGGGCTTTCTCATCCATTGCTTCTAGCTTAAGTGTTTGGCTAGGAATGACTTAAATTTGCTCTGCTTTGAGTGAAGTACTCCCAAACACAATTTTGAATGAAAATAACCCTTGCTTTGAGCAAAACAACACCTGCGCTCAAGTGAATGGCATCCAGCTAATGAATTGTAGTAACTCAGGCTGCTCTTTCTGCATCTGAACTCTTAAGTCTCTGCTACCACTTCTCCAAGGCTGTGTTATCACAGCATGGTCCATGTAGGCTCTTAACTGGACTTTGGCCTATCCCTCTTCTGGACACAACAGAAGTTCTGAGCTCTGGAGAGCTAGGCTAGGCGAGGCTGTCTTCCTGGGGGTTCCTGTTAGAAGTCAGACTCCGCTCCCACCTCCTTTTGCTTTTCTCCTCTAACATCCTTCCTGCATTTTCTCCCTGAGGGACACTGTTCCCCTAACAGGACACAGTTGCAGAGGGCAGCATTGGGAGTCAAGGGTTGTGTTCATGCACACATCTGCAAAATCACAAACAGTGACGAGGAAATAAAAAAAATGGATGAGCCTGCCTCAACTTAATCTCTGTGATTGCATATATTTACCAATAAGCCAAGGTATCTTTGCAGTGCAGCTGAATGACCACTTAGATCTAATTAGTGTGCACATAGGTTAAGATGAAGATTTGAAATAATGACTGTGAAGCTAACTCTTGAGAAGTGGTCCATGATGCATTGGAGTAGTGAATTTGAACTGAATCACTCAACTACTGAACCTTACAGCTCAACAGTGTTGTGGTTGCATCTCTATTTAAAGAAATATCTGGTAAGCAGATAAAAGTGCTCGTCTCGCCACATTCACAGCTGTTAAGACATTGTTTTCGTACTTCCTGTTCAGCAGTGCATTTGGGCACAGCAAAGTGCATGCTAGTTTCCTTGTAGTATAAACTGTTGGTGACTTGTTAGCGTTTGCAGAAAATAAGAGCACAGGTCACGGAAAATGACTGTCTTGTCCCACAAAGTGTTGTAAGGGTATAAAGCAATTGTTCTCTATTGATGTGGACGTTTTGGCATTTCTCAGAGGCCAAAATAAATACATGCTTAAAGTGTTTTCTTGGGACATGATGGTCTCGGGTTAAAGTTTCTGCGTGGAGAAGGCAGGACATGGACTGAACTTCTGTCTCCATGCAATAGCTGAAAAATGCAGTCATGGACCCTGTTAGGTGTTGTGGGCAGCCTTACTCTGTCATGCACAAATGCTGCATCCTCAGTGGGAGGAAGTTTTCCCAACAGAAGTGTCGTGGCACATTTCACTAGGCTTCCTGGCTAACAAGCTCATGTTCTCTCAGAAGTATGGCATTGCTGAAAAACTGATGAGCTCTAAGCAAGCTCTGTTGTTGCTGCTTCAGATGTATAAACTTGCAGAATAATCCCATTATTTTGATTTTTGCTTTGTTTCTAATCTAGCATACTATAGTCTTTCTATTCGTGTCCTGTGCTTAATAACTCTTATTTCAAGTCTACTTAAGAAAGGTGATTTTCTCTTTTATGAAAATATACTACTTAAGAGTATTTTTGTCTTCTTTTTTGTGCGCATGCAGCTCCCACTTCCATAATTGATGCTCAGGAAAGAGTTACTCTGTGTGCTATTATTGGTGCCAATAAATTCTTGCTATGCTGCTTAGTCAGTACTTTATTTGTAGCACTGTCCAGGGATGCAGAAATATTTGCATGAGTGGCTTTTCTCCTTTTATAATCTAAAGAACAAAATTACAAATTATTTAAAGATGATGGGCAATTGTGTGATTTGATTGCTATTTAGAAATTTCTGCTCAGATGCTGATTTAACTGACAAATGAAAACCACCCATCCTTCTACATCACCATTGATGTGCATGTGCGTGTAGGTTCAGCTCTGTAGGTCAGATGTGACGGAGGAGCAAAGACATTGTGTTTGGGATGGGACTTGGATGACACCAAAGCGGCCGGCAGTGCTACCCCTCTGCGTGAGCGCTGCAGAAACAGATGGCATTTCTGTCTTTAAAACTGGTTATCTTTTTAGCAGAAAGTGTGCTAAAACTACGTGATTCCTAGAATGCTCCTTAGGCCAGACTCTGCAGCTGCTGAAAAGAAAGGTTTTTCTAAATGGAGATCAGAAACTTGATGCTGTTCCCTTCAAGCAGAGGCAGCAGGTAGAGCAAGCCATTTTCCAACCTTACCTACACCTCCCCAACAGAGAGGTGGCATATTATTAAGTAGTATAGGGGGGTAGAGAGGTATAGCGAGGTGGATTATATACTGTACCCATACCTTGGTGAGAGAAAAAGAAAAAAAAAAGTACCAGTACCCCTGAAGCTTGAAAATGAAGTGAGGCAAGCAAAGGAACTGTGTTTTGTTGCTATTCGATCTTTGTGCTTTATTTTCTTCTCAGTACATGACTGAATCCATGCTTAAAACTGTTCCTTTTCTGTGAGCCAAGCACCCTGGAGAAAGCATCAGGTTTATACCTCACTCTACCCTTTACTTGACGTGAAACTTTATTTTTGGAGTTATAGCACCATGCTAAAATGGAGAGAAGAGTGTAAATTATTTTCTGTCGGTCTTGGAAACAGTTCTCTTTTTTAGCTGAACAGTCACAATCTGGGTAGTGCAGCTGCTTGGAGAGAAAAAAATTGTGGTAAAGGCTGACCATTCTGGTTTGCGGCTTTCTCCTGAATGCTTTTATTCTGTGTTTGAAACACACACATTATGACTTTACATCGTGGGACAGTTCACCAGAGGGTCATTTAATCAGACAGAGATGGCAGGTTCTGATGTGCACCAGTTTTCCTTGAGTTGTGCCACAACTCAGTAGCAGTAACAAAGTTGTGATGTGTAAAGAAAAGCTGGAATTTTCTCCATATGTATATAAGCCTGCTTTTCTTTTAACCATTATTAACTAACTTCCAGAATATGTCAAAAGTTTTCAGTTAACACTGTTGAACAAACATGCAGCATTGACATGCAAAACACAGAGTTTCTTTCTCAGTAGCGAGAGGCTAAGGAGATTCTTTTAAAGAAACTATCGATAGCTTTTTTTTTTTTTAACTGAGAGAAATAAACTCTGACTGAGGCCATTTGTAGCTCACAAAGGTTTCTATTTCACTGGTTAAACACGTTTAATTGGATGCATGATTCATACACTAATGCTGTGACTTGTAGCTAATTTTTTTCCCTGCTGTCATAGCATTCAGTATTTTAACATGCCCATCCGCTCAGCTTAGGCAGTGCTGAAATCTATAGCACTATAGCTGAAATCTGACTAGCTATACAGAAATGAATTTGTACTGAAGTGCTTTTTAAAGCTTCATATAAAAGACTTCCTACAGGACCGTCTATCCTTGAAACGTATCAAAACACTTTATAAAGTGAAATCAAAAAATGCCATGCATCATACACAGCATGATCATACACCCAACATTGAATTCAAGTCAGTTCTGATATAGAATACACCTCTTACCGAGCAGCAGCAGCTCTGTGAGATTGTTTAAAGCCATGATGGAAGGATGACATCAGATGACGAATGCAGGTGGGCTTCTCCTGAGTAGAAGTAGTAACACACCATTTCCTCCATATACTGGAGTAACTTTTTTCTCTTTGTGCAAACAGATCTGTGGTACATCTGCAGAGTCTTGGCTCTGAATTTCCCCTGAGCATTACTACTGTATTTGCAAGTGCAGACTTCCAACGACTTGCTGAGAGCACTAATTCACCTATAATTTAACACAGGAGAAATCTGGAGAATTAATGCATTTAAAGCTAAATGTGTCCAGGTTTTCAGGAAGGGCATTATACTCAAACTTCCAAAATTCCTGGAGTGAGGGAGTTTCTACCCTACCTAGAAGGCTTGTGTTTTATAACATGACTTGTGTATCAATTCAGTAATATTTCTCTGCGGTTGTAGAGAGCCTGACAAAGTAACTATGAAATACTGCCTGTGCTTCTCACTTTGATGCCACTGTTTTTAAAGATGTATTGATGATTTAGATGGTTAAATTTTAAGTTTGGAGAAGCAAAGGAGGGGAGCAGAGCTCCATTATAAAGAATTTTGCTAATGTGTGGCTAGCAGTACTTACAGTACTATCATAGAATCATAGAATGGTTTGGCTTGGAAAGGACCTTAAAGATGATAGAATCACAGAATCTTTAAGGTTGGGAAAGACCTCTAGGATCATCAAGTCCAACCATCAACCCAACACCACCACGGCTGCTAGACCAAGTGCCATGTCTACACACTTTTTAACACCTTCAGGGACGGTGACTCCACCACCTCTCTGGGGAGCCTGTTCCAATGTCTGGCCACCTTTTCAGTGAAGAAATTTTTCCTGGTATCCAACCTAAACCTCCCCTGGAGCAATTTGAGGCTGTTTCCTCTTCTCCTGTCACTTGTTGCTTGGGAGAAGAGACCAACACCCAATCATCTATTCCAACCCTCTCCCCCCCATCTCCCCTCCGCCTTCTTTTATGTCTCTGCTTTCCTGATGTGACACTAGCTGCTTTGACTATCCTGATCCTGAGGTGGGTGAGGGACTCCCGCCCTGGGCTGCAGAGTTAGTAGTATGCTATGGGCATTTTAAGCACTGTCTTTCCTGACATGACCTGCCTGCCTAGCTGCCACACAGGGCTGGAGTGTCTCTCCTGCACTGAATCACAAGGTAAAGCTCTAACAACGGTGAAGCACGTGATGGGAAACAATTGGGCAAGGTTGTCTTAGCCCATATGAGAGACCTGACAGCACTAACAGGAGAAAGAACAGAGGCTTGTTGGCATGCATGAGCCTTTAGCAGCATGTCACTGATGTCTCCTATTAAGAGGCAGAGGGGAGGGCATGCAAATCTTTAAAACTTAGAAAATGCTGGCCAAGTAATCAGATGTCACCTATGCAATTGGCACTTCTTAGAGAGAACTAGTTTCTTCAGTGGTCAGAGAGATCCTGTATTGCTGTACTGCAGGGTTATTTTGTACAGATCAGCCATTATCGCGCTCTCCTCTCACCGGCACCCTGGCTGTCAGTTAATTGGCAGCTGCCTTGCTGTGGCTCAGAGATGAAGATGTTTGTTATCCTGGAGTGGGATCAATAACTGTTCTGCTTTACATCCAATGTCTGTGATTGCTGGCAAGCATAATGACTTTTCTGCTATCTTAACCCAAACTACAATTTAATTAGAGGATTTTAAAATGGTCAATACATCCATCTGTCCTGTGCAAGGACTTTCATATGATGATAAGCTGAGCAGCTAGAACTTTAGATCCTTCCAGCAGCCACCTCTGTTAATTTGGAGAGCTTTTCACACTCCTTCCTTTCAGGCCAGGTCTGTTCTGGTTTGTTCTCATCTTTCTGCCTCTAAACACAGAACCAGCCCTGTGCCCTCAGCAGGAGCTAGAGTCTTTTCCCAGTGCCAGTGAATTGTTTCATCCTCCTTTGTTTCCATGTCCTTCTCCATCTCCGTTCAAATGGTGGCTTATCTTGAGAGAGCAGAGCATGGAGTGAAAACAAACCAATATATAGGTACAGTAAATGTCAGGTCAAGATACATAATTGAGTTTACCACAGCATAGTGGCATTTCTGAGACAGAAGTTTAATCTCCCCTCCGCCATTTTCTGGGCTATCAGATACATGGCTCCCGTTGGGAGACAAGTACTGGGGTTTGTGTTGCTTCATTAGAACGACAAACGAAAAAGCAGAGTGCCCTGAGTGCCAAAGCCATATTTATCTTTGTGTCATATTCAGTGCTTTCTCAAGGTGAATGTTCTAGCACAGAAAGAAATTGTGAAAATGCAAACCGAAGCAGTGAGTTCCTGTCTCTGTATAGGCTTTTCAGCAGCATGTTTTGAACTTGAATTCCTTTGCTCTCAAGAAATTCCTCAGGTTATGGATGTTTGAGTTTCACGATGAACCTGTTACATCAAAGGTTGAAAGGGAGCATGTGTCTTGCTGGAAAGGGCAACCGGGTAACACTGCAGGGAAAAGAGAGGCAAGATTTTAAGATGAGGAGGAGGAGGTAAGGAATAAAGAGAGAGATATGGGAGAAAGAGACAGAGCAGAACTCGAATCATTTCAGTAAGTACAGATACAAAGGTTCCCATGATGCAGGCCATGCTTCTTTAAAGTAGCCAGAGGCATTGAGCCTTGGGTGGTGGTGCAAACCTCTCCTTCTTGATATCTTTGGGAGGCCTGCTGCAAGAGCAAAACTGAGTCCTTACACAAGGACTGTGCCAGGGCAGGAGGTTGGAAACAACTAATGGGCATATAAACCTTATCCATTTATGTGGAAAAATCTCTGGGAGTGTTGAATCTTGCCACTTGGGAAAGAGACTGGTTTTCCAGCTAGTTGCTTCTCTGCCTCACCTCCTGCTCTGGGGAAATACTCCACCTGCAGCCGAGGGCATGGAGCAGGCTCTGTACGCAAGGGCAGAAGACCAACAACTAACAAAAAATCAGGGAAGCTTTTCTAGGTTTAAAAAGGGAGCAGGTGTGGAGGAGCTAATTCTTGAGGACATCTTTGTTCTCTCCACGGGGTTCCTTGTGGGTTACCTTTACTGCCAGAGGTCTAAAAGACTCAGTCTCAGGCCTCTGAAGAATAACACCCTGACCAGGTTTGCTATGGAATTAAGGCAGTAGTAAATGTAACAGATACCTCCTCGGGGTTTGGGGGTGATTTTTGAGTTTGGTTTGTTGTTGGTGGTTTGTGTTTTTTTTTCTCTGATGGGAAAGCTGATTGACCAACATTGTAGTGTATTGCTACCTCAATGGTGTCAGTACCACTGTTTGTGGTTTGTGGTCTTATTGTCGTGGGCTGGACGTATTTTGTGGTATAACTTAATTCCTTTTTTAATAAATCCAGGTCACTTCATACAACACATTTTCTTTAGAGCAACTTGTAGTGCCAGATCCAGTAGAAAGCCGTGAAAAAAATGAATGCCAGCTGTGGAAGGCCATAGACTTAAAAGGTGGCTAGGAAAGGACAAAGAGTCCTGCACAGGACTGCATTATTTATAGCACTTTTATGTAAGCGTGCCAACTTGCTTGATTTATGTGTGTGTATATTTGGACTTATTTTCCTCCTATTATCCCAGAAATCGATTCTGTTTTGTCATGCCTCTGAGGCTATTTATAGACTGTGTGATATTCCATCACCTGCCTGAGTTCCAGTGAGTCCAC
The DNA here is from genome assembly GCA_013400195.1 of Aramus guarauna. NCBI lineage: Eukaryota > Metazoa > Chordata > Aves > Gruiformes > Aramidae > Aramus > Aramus guarauna. The sequence goes on along the minus strand of VXBL01005656.1, from coordinate 6,897 downwards.
TGGAACAAATGCCCAGAGGACAAGGGCACCTGTGCCTGCCTGTGGAGATGAGGACAGCTGGTTCTGCTACCGGATGGACCATGGAAGCCTCTGCTCTGGGGATCAGAGAAGGGGCTGGTATTTCTGTGGGTTTCGCAGGATGTGTCCTCCCTCGTGCTGCACTTGGAAATTTTATCTGAATGTGACAATTTAGGGTGTTTGGCATTCCGGTAGCCTAATAGAAGTAAGTGGTGTTATGGAAGCGTAGGGGTGGTTTTGATGCATCTCCGACGCATCAAATTTGTATACTGGCTCTAAACACCGCGCACCCATGAGCGCTGTTGTTTGGGCTTTGTCAGAGTGGTGTCACTCTGCCACTCAGCACATTCCTGCCAGGACAACCAGGACAGAAGTGTGGAAAGTCGCCTTTAGCAGCACTTACAAAGGAAGGACCACATTAGTATTTACTGAGTGGTAGCCTTCCAGAGGGGCATAGAAATCCTACATGTTCCCTGACTCCTTTAGTTATTTACCGTGACAGATTAATCTAAAGTTCCTGGTTGAACCCATTGAGCACTAATATGATTAGTGTCCAGCCACTTTAGAGGGAAGAAGGTCTGGCAATTTAAGGAGATGAAGAAGAGTGTGTGGAAAAAGATTTCACCCCCAGACGTGCAAGCACTATTTCTTGGAAGTAACCTGCAATAGAATATAAAGAGCACCATCTACTGATGCAGAAGAAAATGAACCATTTGTATGCAAAGATTTTTTTTTTTTCTTTTCCTTCTCCTTAGTCAAGATGTTGGTGGCTTTCTGAATGCAGGCTTAATCTGGATTTTGCTTGTCAGTAGGAAGATGTTTTAACTATCGATTTCCCTTGCTAATGGTGCTGATAGAGAAGATGGTGCATTTTATCTGTACATGGTCTGTTCTGTCCCTCAGCAATCCCAGCAAAGAAGGGCCCTAATTAGCACACTCAATATGCATAGATATGCCTGCTGAATATATCAGCTGCCTGCTTAATCCTTATTGTCATGGCAGTTTCTTTCAGTATCAGCTTCAAAAAGCATGTCGGGCTTCCACAGACTGTCATGGTCTCTTTCCAGTGCCAGCTCCCCTCAGCCTCCTGGCTGAAAGCTGAGTGATTTGTGACAACCTCACCCACAGCTTTATGCGCTCCGTGCTGGAAACACTCCACAAACTTCAGGGACTTCATATTGACATCATTTGTTGTGCGTGGGAGTGGGTCATGAGGGCCCTCTTGCTGTCAGCTCCTGGGCACTGTGTTCACCTTAGAAATTTGGCATCATCTTAAAATGAGAAAAGTGTTTCTGGAGTACTCATTGCCTCTCTGGATCTGTCAGCCTGACCTGCCCCACTCTGCTATGGAGGAGTATCTGTATTTTCAATTTTGTGGCCTCATTGCTGGCTGGCTCATTGCTCCATCATCAGAGCATCTTGTTCAGTGCCAGAATGGGCATGAAGTTGAATCATTCTTAATCCCTAACTCCTGAATTTAAAGCATTTGCCTGAGTACTCTCTTTTGGGCAAGAGGGTGAGTACATCACCGTTGATCTAAAAAAGTTCATATTTAAAGATGTTAGAAATTTCCTTAATCTTTCTGATTGAAAAGTTTGCCTTAAGTGAGCTCTGACAGGAATGATGAGACCTTGACAGATACTTGGGTCTCATATGTTGTACTATCTCTATCCTGTTACTGCCTGATGGTACATGAAGAAGGAGCACGGCCTTGCTTCCTATTTTACAGAAGCACAAGGCTGCCTCTTTTGTTGTACACCAGCACCACTTAGTGCTGAGATGTTCCGGGGGTCACTAATGGAAAAATAAGTTTATACATAATGATATGCAGTTTCTAAGTGAAGCCCAAGTTCATGCTTAAGGTATAGGTAAGTTTGTGGGAGCACCTATTTGTTGTTCTACCTTTGCTCTCTTTTCCCTCCCCACCCCCACTTTAGACAGCTTGCAGCATCTTTTTGTACTGTTAGCAGTAGATCTATCAAGTACACAGTTTATGCACTGGAATCTAGGATATGATTCATTTCTTGGGCCACCCCTTGCCAGTCAATTCCAAAACTATAGATCCAGCAACTATTACAGTTGCAAATTTAAAGATTTTGGATGTTCTCCACCTCTAAGTTTCTGTGATCTGTAATGGATATGGACAGATTGAATAAAGTCGGAACATAAACAAGGGAGAGAAAATCTCAGACTGGTTATTGTGGTTGGGGGAAAAACCCAAAAGTGAAGTGCTACCAGCCTGGGGTTTTTCTCCCTTCATTAATCATCTGGTTTAGTCAGAGACATTTTCTTCTTACAAACCTTGTTTCACAGAAACGGAACAATCTATTGGGTTCAGTTTAGTGCAGATGATTAGAAATAGAGACTGAGGGGGTGGGTTGTTTGTTTGTTTGTTTGTTTTCCTGCTTATATCTATTATCTCTAAACTAGGGAAAAAAACAGATCTAGAACCATGGTAACATTAAGCATGTCCTTTCCTGGGAGGAAAGGAGGAAAAGGGACAATTAAAACTATTCTGAACCATGCAACTATTCTGAACATGTTCTTCCTGATGACAGTGGAATAAAAGATTTGAATGAAACTACTGCTGCCTTACCTTGCTCTGACTCATAAATAAACATGAGCAAAAGGAAACACGTGAGACTTTTATGCATCGTAAGCTTATACCAGCTGACATTTCTGTCACCTTACGTGTTTAAATATGACCCTTTGAATAGAAGCACAAAACGTTTCATAGCCGATTATTTCTTTCATTGTCGTAGATAGCATTTGATAGCCGCTTCTTGACCATGTGCAGCTCAACTAATGCTCATTTGCAAACAGTAGTCCCCAAAGCAGGACTGGAAGAGTGCACACAGACCACCCAAACGGAGCTCTCCTACATAATACTAGGGAATGGAAAGCGTTGACTGTGGCACTTGAGGTTCTAAATGTTTGAACAATGTCTAAATCTTTCAATTGCAATTTTTAAGTTTTTTTGAGTGCAAATAATCTTCATTTTCCCCTCCAAAACCTCTTTGGCCTGGTACCCATGTGTAGCAGCAAACAGCAGAGTACAGAGGTGGCAGCTGCAGGAAGACACCACGGCGTTTGGGGTCAGGGCATAGGGGACATGGAGGCTCCTCTCGTGCAGAGCAGCCGTGCATCAGTGAGGGACTAGCGCCCAAATACCTTCAGCTAGTATGAAAAATCGATCAAGCTGATGAAAGCAGTGCCTCTTTTTATTCCATTGTGAAGGGAAGGATGTTTAATACTTAATATCTTATTACGGAGCAGCCCTTATGCTTATATAATTCTCTCTTTAGATCTGTTTTTCACTATCAAAATAACCTTTGTTTTTCATCCGAGAGCGGGGAAGTGTGGAAATACAACTGTGTCAAGTTTCTAAGTTTGTCACAGATATCTGATAAATATCTGCCGAAGCCTGGCAGACAAAGGCATCATTTGTTTGCTCTATGCTCTATTTAAGCTATTTTCTTATTTCATTGTAAGACTTTGTTGCAGCTTCCTGTTCACTTAGCAAGTGAATTGAAAGAAGACTTTGATGCTTCTTTTTCTATACAAATAATTTGGTTATAGTAACTGCTTTGTCCAGTAAAGAAAATCAAATGCAGAATTGGTGAGAGATTCCATAGCTAGAAAAGTTCAACGTTTCACAACAAAATGTATTTAAGACTAGAAACTGTTCTCCAGATTTGATAGAAGGGTTTGTGATCTGTATTGCTTTTTGCAATGAGTAGCTTTGCATACTGACTGGCAGGAAATAATGATATAGGTTAATTTTAAAAACTGTTTCATTACCCCAAAAAACGTGGGTAGGTTAAAAAAAATAAAAAAAACCCCAAACATGTTTGTGGTGGGGTTTTTGCTTTGTGTTTGAACTTTGTGTCTCTTTCTTCAGGTGCGAAGCTGGGGCAGGTCTTGCAGCAGAGATTATGCTTTAGGCACGGCAGTGTGACACAGTATGCTTCACGACACTTTCTTTTTTCCGGTAGAATATGGAGAGAATTTGGTTTTGAACTGCAAGGTAAGATTTACCCTGGAAGATATAACACTGTAACAAAGTAAAGCTAATCAGAAATACAAAAGTATTCCAGCTGTGTATTTGTCATTTGCTCCATGCCAATAAGTCCACAAGACTGAAAATTTTGTCTTTAAATTGAGTTTCCTCTAGGAAATACTTTTCTTGTATTGTAATTCTAGTCCTGGGAAGTTTTGGTAACATGTAGGATAGTGAGACTTCCCGTGTTCTCTTGGTTTTGAAGTTGTTTGTTTGTTTAGTAGCAATTCTAACATTTTAATGTATATTTTCATTTGTATCTAAGGCCAAAAAAGCCATCTAGATAAAATGAGCCCTGTCTCAAAGAACTCCCAGTTGCTGCCACGCATGGAGTCTGTGGAAGAGTGATTCTTTAGTTGGATCCCTGCGCTGCCCACGCAGGCACAAAGGCGGGAGGGGGAACAGCGGGGGCCCGGGCAGACGCAGCAGAGATGAAATCTCTGCGCCTGAAGTCAGCAGCTGATCAGTAGCAGCGTGGGGGAGGCAGGACCCCGAGTGCCTGTCTATGTTTTGCATGAACGCTGGTACCTTAGTTATCCTGTGTAAACCACTGGCATTGAACAACCACCAGCTCTTTCTGTACCGCTGCGGTGACACATCCTTCATCTCTGCCCCATGTGTCCCTGGTGGGGAGGGTTTGACCTTCCCCTGGGGCTCTGAACTCCTCTGGCAACCCCGGTCAGAGCCCTGCGGCCACGTCCAGGGCAGGCCGACAGCAGGGGTGCTGAGGGGACACAACCGTGCTCTGCCTGGGACCAGTCACTGGTGCCCTGCAGCCCGTTCTCGCTCTTGCAGGTCCTCCACAACCTTTGACAGAACATGGAGGCAGCAACAGCTCATTTCCTGGCTGGCAGAGCCAGAGCAGAGCCATTTGCCTCGCACGTCTAGCACAAATGACCTTTATAGATGTGTGTACCCACAATAATGCCATTCTTTTTTGATGTCGAGTTTTATATTTGTCAATTTAATTTACCCGATGACTGTATGAAAGGTAATATGCACCTTTTCCTGTTTGAGTAACTTACTTAGAAAGTCTTCCTATCCTAAATAAAAAAATTTTCACAGAGTCTAGTAAAATGCAGTTCCATGCAGAGCTATCTTTTCAGTAGGTTGTTCATGCTAGCAACAGGAGATTGTTGCACCTGTTAAATTCAAATCCTTCCACAGATGAGGGAGACATAACTCCTGTTTCACCGTAGGGATAGAAATGAAACAGACCCATAAGAGTTGTCTGTCTCTTGCTCTGTCAGCCGTTACCGTGCTAGATGGTGTGCGACGTCTCTGGGCTGTCATGGCTCCTGGTCAAGTGACTGAGAAACAGGCATTGCTCTGTGACATCCAAGAGCAAACCTGCATGGAAGATGATCCTATGGAGTACAGTCCATGGAATATGCATGGTAGCTCCATCGAGTCCAGGTAACTACGCAAATTCCTGACTACTTTTGCAAATGCTGGCTAATGAAACTAACAGGAATTATAGGAGCTGGTTGTTATTTCTGGTGCTAGTGAACAACACCACGTTATTTTAACAGGAGGGGAAAGAAAAAACAGTGATTTGTGGTGTTCAGTGACTATTACATATTAATGGATTGTCCTACCAAGAGCTATGAGGTTGGTCCATAATTGCTGAGTATTTTTCTTGGGTTTTTAGCTATCTCTATGAGCAGTAATACATTCATAGAGGTACCGCATATTGTTTGAAGTGAAATGGAAAAGAACATAGCATCTAATCAAAAGCGTTAATGAATGGAGGCATACTGAAGGCAAACATCCATATAGTACTTGACCTGAATGGTAGATCTAAAAAATTATGCTGCTGTGAGAAGTGCCCACTAGATCAGCTGGGAGGTGGGTGAAGTGTGCACATGATATTTGCACCCTTACTGCTTGAGGCGGTCAACATTTGCAATAAAATAACTAGTCCCTTTATATCCATAAGACTTGGGGGTCTCCTTAATTCCAGGAAACTGAAGTATCCTGTTGGCTCTGAGCCTGGCTTGCAAGTTGCTATACAAAATTAAATTCTAAGGCTCTCAAGAAAAAACAAGTGAGGCTTATGCTACTTGTATGCAGTGCTAAATCAGTACGTTTTTCAATATAAAATGCACTATGCCTACTGGCAAGGTACAGCAAGAATAAGAGGAGAACATAATCATTTTTTTTAGTTCAAGGTCATTCATCTTTCACTCTTGGTACTCAGCCTTCTAATATTCATGTCCGCAGATATCAAGGAATCTCTTGATGATTGTGAATGTAATCTAGCAGATGGAGATTTTCTTTGAAGCTGGAAAGAACATAAAGGAAATATTGAGTTATTTAATGCATTATTTTGTACTTGCAGTGGTAAAGGTACATCTTAAAAGACTCAGAGTTAGATTTTCTTATAAGTAAGTTATTACATCTAAAGTTTAGGCAAGGTTGTTAAAGTTTCTGGGGTGCCAGAAAGAGGTGTGCTGTTTCAAAAACTAGATACTGTACACGTGACCATTAGTATTACATTGCTTGCCAAACATTACTGCGAAAACATGAAGAGAGGAATAAAGGACAATTTTTTTAGATATTATAAATCTTGGAAAATCTACCAATGTGACTATTTTGCACTTAAAATGTTCTGGACTAAGATACGTTTGCATATATATATATGCATGTATATATACATATGCATGTATACACACATATGTATTTCTTTACATTCTAGTTCTCAGTGTCAGGCTCCCAGAGTAAACTAACCTAGCTGTTTACACGCACAACTACTATAATATTTATGTAAAATCTCATCCCTGTTACAATTTATGGCTTTTTCTGCCCAGCAGTCTTCT
>VXBL01005655.1:986873-1012964 GCA_013400195.1 Aramus guarauna | reverse complement strand
ACCATTCTATGATTCTATTATTAGAATTTTAGGTGATTACATTCTGCTGTCAGGTTAACAGGCATACTGACAGAACAAATGTGAGGCAGAAAACATCTTGGAGAACAATAAAAAGTCAGGAAAAACTAACAAACCGGAAATATATAGTAGTACTGTTTTCTGTTACCTCTTTTTGGTCTGTAACACTTTCCTCTGTAAGAAAACAGTGCAAGATCTCCTGTAACAGCAAGAAGTTGTTTTCCAGTGTTCATGCTGTGCTCCTTGTTTCCATGGTGATCTGGTCTTCAGCATATCTCACTGTCCTTGCGGGGAGGTCACAGCTAGAGCTGTCTAGTTGTGTGTTGCAACAATATACTGTTGCTAAGACATAGGTGAAAGAGTGGTTTCTTTTCAAACAAATATTCCTATTCAAATACTCAGTCTACATCTGTCTTGGAACTCAAGCTAAAAGTCTCCTAGTATTGCAAACGAAATCTGTGTACTGCTCCTATCAAGTTTTTTATTTTCTTACATGCTGCCTCACATTTGCTATTTCTTCTCAGAAGCACAAATACAGATATCAGGCACTCCTCGATATTCAGGTTCTCTCTCCATTGGCTGAGGCAACGTGTTAGGGATCTTCTGGCTAGTAGTGAGGTAGAAATCACCTCTTCAAACTTGTGCATTACCAGCTCCCAAACTGGCCCATTCAACTCAGTAGTGGAGCTGCCCTACCGTTAGGGACTATTGAATTACATAAGGATGTGCTGGGCTCTGTGACATTCATTTAATCCATTGGTTTCAAGCATTACTGTAATGATGGTCTGCCAGGTTCTTAGCTCAAAAGTACCTTTATCAACAAATAAACTTTAAGCAGAAGGAAAGAGGAAATATATTTATACAATCCAGCTATGAAACAATTATTCGAGCTAGGAAAAAAAATACAGAAATTACAGCAAACTGTTCTTGTATTCATCTGTAGTTTAGATTAGATTTAGAGCAGTTGCTAAATGGGACTTAGCTCCTTCTGCCTAGCTTTGGAATATTTCTGTGTCTTTAGATGAAGCAGATACGGCTGTTTCTTGACCAGCTAAATAGATATGCTTGCCCTGTTTCATAGCAAACAAGACACCAGAATGTTTACAATGCATAATGCCTGTGACATAGATTTACATTAGATCTTCATTTTAGGTATTGTTTTTCCATGAAAGGTGACCTTAGAGTATATATCCAGAGAGATATATACTGGATATAGGAAAGAGGAGAGGAAGAAAAGAGAGGGCACTGTTCTAGGTTAGAAGACAGGGCTCAGGAACATTTGGGAGCCAGACACAACAGCTTCTTGCTATTTCTCCATTTGAAAATTGTTCAAACGTATTACTGGCGAGGTGAGCAATATATTGCTACAGTAAAAAGCCAGAGCTCCTGACTTCCGTGTTGCTTGCAGGGATTTAACTGAAGATTTAATCATGTGCTGAGCTCCTGAAAGCATCTTGAATGGAATTAGTTTCCCCTGCAAAGTGATAGCACGGTTATAAATCCTTCAATTTCAGAATGTATTCAGTATATACATTCTTAACATTTTTGCAAAAGGTGTGATTGACTGTTCCTGCCTGGCTTTAAAGACACTTATGTCCTTTTGGTGCTGTTCAATGGAGCACTCTCCTCAGCAGACAGTAAACTGATCATGTTAATAACTGTCCCTATACTGTATTGAACTACCAACAAATCTGAGCCTGCTTTGAATGTCTGTCGAGTCTCTTGATTAGCAGATAGGGTTAATCCATGGAAACTTATAATTTTTATACCCATGTAAATTGATAAACACAATTTACATAATTCTGTGAGCCTAATGTATTCCAATTTATTCACTTATCAGGACTTGAAACGATAGTAACTAAATTCTGCTGCCATGACAGCAATTTTAAGGGTAAACTGGTCTTGGTTTAATGGATACTATGATGGCAAAAGGGTACAGAAGAGGATATTCCTATACTACATCCAGTCTATCTAGGAACAGGGAATGCTCTTGTGCTTCCTGGAGAGTCTGTCGTCTACCTTGATTTTACAGATCCTTGGAGCTCAGGTTTATGTTGTAGCTTTTCACTTGAGCTGTTAGTCTGTTGAGAAGAACTAGGATATCTGCACAGAAATGTATCTTTGCTTGAGCAAAAGCCTGAGGGAGGAATGCTTTGCCATGGCATGGGAAATAGAAGAGGACATGGCATTTAAGGCATGTTTGTGGTTTATCTCCACCTCTTTGCCTAGGAGTGAAATAGGCAAGTATGCCATCTACTGCCAGAGATCAGTAGACCGCACTGTGCAGACTGGCGAGCGGGAAGCCAAGCCCTCCCGGATGGAGATTGTGTCTATCCTGCTGAGAAATCCCTACCACCACTCACTGCCTTTCAGCATCCCAGTGCACTTCATGAATGGAACCTACCAGGTGAGCCACCGCAGCTACCTTTCTTCTGGGCACTGGAGGACTGCACCATAACCTGCCTCCTTCATGTGGGTGGGTGGCACCATGGTGTTTATACGTATCAGATAGCGAGATAGACATTATTTTTCCTCCTTGCCATTTTAGCCATTTTTTCTGAGAAAATGAAAGGAATCCAGCCCCAGCTCTACAGGTCTGAGGAAGAAAAGGTAGCTGGGGAAAATGGAGAGATGTCTTAAGTGCCTCAGTACAAGAAAGAATGCAATATGAAGGGAGACAATATGCAAGTGCAGTCACTGGAGCTGGCAGTCAATCATGAGACACCAATTTGTAGGAAACTAGGCTTCATTAGTTGTGATACCCATCAATGTCATGTTTCTTGAAAGTTATCCTTGATTAGCTCCTCTTTCATTGCAGGTTGTAGGTTTTGATGGTTCCTCAACAGTTGATGAATTCATCCAGCGACTGAACCAGGAGACAGGAATGAGGAAGCCATCCCACATGGGATTTTCTCTGTTCACAGATGATCCTTCTGGCAGGAATTTGGAGCATTGTCTGCAGGGCAACATGAAGGTATTTATTTTTCCCTCTGCTACATTCAGCAGACACCTTTGAAGAGCTGCTGAACAGCTAATAAATTTTTCTTGATGCAGCAAGATTAAATATACTTGGGTATTGTCTATCTAGATTAGTATTCAGAGATTAGATATTAATTCCTGCACTTGGGTCACAACAATCCCATGCAACACTACAGACTTAGGAGAGAGTGGCTGGAAAGCTGCCTGGCAGAAAAGGACCTGGGGATGTTGGTCGACACCTGGCTGAGTGTGAGCTGGCAGTGTACCCAGGTGCCCAAGAAGGCCAACAGCATCCTGGCTTGTGTCAGAAATAGTGTGGCCAGCAGGACTAGGGGAGNTTGGATATTGGGAAAAATATCTTCCTTAAAAGGATTGGCATTGGAACAGGCTGCCCGGGGCAGTGATTGAGTCACCATCCCTGGGGTATTTAAGAGACATGTAGATATGGCACTTAGGGACGTGGTTTAGCAGTGGACTTGAAAGTGTTAAGTTTGATTGGACTCAATGATCTTTTAAAAAAAAAAAAGACCATAAATGTCTTTTCCAACTGAAACGATTGTATGATTCTATAATTAGCTCAGTCTAGTCTGAGATACTAGTTAAGACAAAGCACGTTCTCTTTTAGTAGGTGATAAATTTGTCAATTTTTAATATGTGCTAAAATCTGAGTTAAAGACTTTTTAAAGTTTAATTTGTCTTGACTGCAAAATTAAAACATGACTGAGCTAGCTAGCATGATCAGATATCACAACTAACATCAAATGTGACACTCCTAATTGAGACAAATTTATGTTAGGCTGTGAGTCTCTTGGCATGTCTATATAAATCTCATCTATTGGTTTATGAAGTATCTCCTTGCTATCTCCAGATAACTCAGGTTTTCATTGTTGATGAGTGTACTTAGGGGAGAAAACTCTACGGAGTATGCTCTCACTTTAAAAAGGACTGGAGTGCCTCAGATCGAGGGAAAAGAAAAGCAGATAAAGTATTAACGTCTGTGCCTTTCATATGGAGATTTTTACCTGGATGACTGCCTTAAGTGAGCAGGCTAGCAGCCATGAATGAGACATACCAGATTTTGGTACAAATCTGGGACAATAATTGTCATACAACACTGATGGAGGAATAGTGGTAGTGGCAACTTTGAAGCGGCCCTGATACCTGTGAGGAACGTAAACGTTCAGATTTATGCAGCATAAACTTTCACATTGGGCAATGGAGGGAGAAAATGCCAATAACTTTAAATTAGATAGTTTAAAGGAGAAGCTACCACAGACAGTGCCAAATTATTCACTTTGTTTTCATGGTCTGATATAGATCAGATAATCTGGAGCTTTGCTGGTAATTGAACCACCATTTGGAGAGATAAGATATTAGAGAAAATGAAGGAGCTTGAGACAATCAAAGCCATCACTTTAACTGGTTATTATTTACTTGCCAAGGCAACCTCAATAGGATTTTAAGAGAGAATTAGGATATCTGATTATGTATTTCATGTGGCTTCTTATGTTCACATTCCTTTTGTTGAGATGCTATCAAATGAGAAGTAAGGGCCTTTATTAGACCACTTGTAAAAGAACTGGAATAAGCAAGAGAAGCCGAATGGAACCAAAGAGACTAACCATGCTATTACTAAAACTATGTCTGAGTTACAAAGTTGGACTCTAGGGCCAAATGTTCTCCAAGTTTGGACATTCACATCCAAGGGTTTAGTTTAGCCAAGCATGTAGGCAGCCGCTTTTCAGAGGATACGTTAGTGCTTTAGTTTGGCTCAGGACACTTTTGAAGCAAACCTCCCAATCACTCCTATTAACCATGCTTTGATTCACATTAAGGAGCAGCCTTGGAGAGCGTGAAACGGATTCTTTTTATGTGAACTGGAAGGCATGAGCCAACATAGTGGTGGGCTTTCAGGCCATTTGATCAGACTAAAGCTAGTCCAAAGAAAAAGCCTTTGAAACTCATAATGTGTGGGCACAGGGTCTTAGGAACAAGTGTTTCACTGTGCAGATCTGCTTCTCCTGGGCTTTGCTACTCGCTAACATGGATGTAGCCACAGAGTTGCTACCAGACCAGAATTCACTTACAGATGTCCCCTTGCAGATTAGAGCTGGAGTTTTCAGTTGGAACACTTTAATTTGTACATACTGTGTAATAGAAAAAAGAATTGTTTTGCCACTTTTGGCTGTGTTTATGCAGATCCAGTCTATTTCTTCATCTTCTATACATTTCACCTCAGTTTGTCTCTCCTCTCTCCATGATATTTTATAAAGATCTGCGATGTCATTTCTAAATGGGAACAAGCCTTAAAAGAATTGCATCCCGGGAAATATGAAGGTGGCACAAGAATTGTGAAGTTGACCTATAAGAACAGGTATGGTGCTTCGTTGGTTGGCCTCACTACTGCTGTTTAATTAAACATTTCTAGACTGCATATATGTCTGTAGATGGCCAGTAATTTATAGCACTCTTAGCACCAAAAGTTCTTTAGCTAAGATGTGCTCAAATCCTACATGAGATGTGATGACTTTTGTGTGTGGTACGTGTGTAAAAGAGAGTATATGGTCTAGAGGTAAAAACCAAAACCATTTGCAGTAGCAGAATAGACTTTAAATGGGTTAAGAACTAGCTGTAGCACAGTAAGATATCCTTGGCACAATTTCATTTGCCTAGATCCTAAGACATAATTAACTAATGCGTGTTAGGTGAGAGGAAGAGACACCTGGGGGGAAAATCACCAGTGAAAATGAATATGGTGAAACTTCCAATTAAGTGAAGAATCACAAAGATGAAAAAGATACAAGAACAATATTCTAAATGGCATGAGTTGTAGAGGAGACATGTAGTAGCAGTGCCCAGACTTTCTAAAGAAAGAAATGTTAAAAGTTAGATGACAAGAGATAGCAGAGAATGAAAGTACAAGGTAAAGGTCTAAGCCAAAAACTGGAACAAGTTTGTAATTTATAATACAGACAGGAATTCTGAATTACAGTGAATGGAGAGCTGTGTATGAGAACAAGGAATGGTTTTCTGCATGTGAATTCTGTCTGCAGGAGAAACAAAGGCCACTCCAAAACCAAAATGAGACAAAGTTCTGTATTGAATGTATGAAGATTTTGTTGACTGTATTGGTGGAAACAAATTTCTATGAACTTTGTTAGTTGGTCTAACAGATGTGGGAGCAGAGGTTATTGCTTTTGACCCAGAAGGCAGTATTTGTTTCAGGAGTGAAACTTTGCAGTATTATTTTGTTGAACTGGAATGTGCCTAGATTGGACAGCAAGGATGTTTTGATAAGGTCTTTCCAAGGTTGGGCTGTTCTAACATCAAGAACTCTGATAAGACACGTGTAAGGTCACTGTGGTCCCAATGGTGGTGTTAATCTTAAATTGACATAAAAATAAATAAACTGATCCACTGGAATGAATATCTTGTATTGCAGAATATGTAGTCATAGATGCAGCTGTAAATTAATATTTGAATTAGATGGTGTGGGCTGTAAGTAGGCACGCATGAGGAATGGTTCTGGGAAGCATTGCCCCAGCTGGCGTCTTCAACCTCCATTAGTCATCCTGCTATACCAAGTCAAAGAAATTGCAAGTGTGAAGGGAATAAAAAATAGTAGGAAGCTTGATTTACAAGAAAACTTTTTCAATTTTTGAAATAAAGCCTGCTAATTTGGTCTGTTATTTCCTGCTGAAGCAAACTGAAGACTTTGTTGTAACAATATCAGTGTAAGTGATCAAACCAAAGCTGGCAAAAATAACAAGTCTACAAGGCTGTCATGTAGAAGTTTATCCATGTAGAGCAGAGGCAGTTCTGTATTCTGTGATAAGCAGAGACGGCCCTATCTTAAACATTACCTGTCTGTGCTTGATGGGGTTGGACAGCCACTGATTTACATGTGTTTAATAAGGCTTCACTGTCTTAAAGTGATTGGTGCTCAGAATTCAAGGGGCTTCCAAAGCTAGAAAGTATGTTTTGAGCCTCTTTGCCCAAATCTTGTTCATAAGGGAAGCACCTCAGCTTCCAAATGTCTCTCCAGTACAGCCCACAATGCACTAAGTTCACTTTGGAGAAGGAGGAAAAAGAAACCCCACTTTTGTTTTTACTCACCTTGATCAAATTTCCCACCTCTACTCTAAGTTCACAATACCTTCTTACCTTCACAATCCTCTCTGCTTTTTAGGCTATATTTTCGGAGCCAGGCCAAAGGTGAGACAGACCGGGAGCGGTTGCTACTGGCCTTCCAAGTCAGCAATGAAATAGCCAATGGAAGGTTTCCTGTTAATAAGGAATTAGCTCTGGAAATGGTGGCTCTGATGGCTCAGGTGAGTATGGCTATGGGCAGAAATACTTCCTTTTGTCCTCCAGGGACTTCAGCTGTATACTGAACGTCTTTTACTAAACAGCTACCTCTTACATCAACAGTGATATTTCTTATCAAACATACAGTCTGAGATGTACCATGCGAAACACATTATGCCAGCATACATACGTTGTTAGAGCACCTTTTGCTGTAGGGAAATTTGCTATAGAAGTGCCTCTCCTTTCCTTCTGAAGAAAAACCTTGGAAAAAACAGTGAGACTGGTCTATCCCCAGAACTGCTTCAAGCAGTGCCTTAGTAGACATACAGAAATCATATCACTTACTAGAATTCCACTTAATAGTCAAAACTTTCCCTGTTGCATTGCCAATAGCCTCTTACGTGGGCATCTTGTAGGATCCTCCATTAGACCTCCAGGCTTGCATTTAGCATCTTACCACATAAAACACACAGTATGGGTTGTGGGCATGATAAGCAGCTCTTACGGAGCTGAAACTGATTGTTGCATTTGTTAAAGCAATGTAAATTGAGATGGTGAAGGCGGGAACGTTGTCCAAACTATTTACAAATAGGCTGTTGTTTTAATTGGCCAATTGAAAATAAACCCCAAAAGCTTGGCAGTTATACAGAAGTGTCTCCCTACAGCAAAGTAGCTGGCTGACATCTTGTTTCACTTTCTTAGGTCACTAAAGAATTCCTTGGGCAGTCATGCCCTCCGTAGTTGTTCTGTTGTATACATTACTATGGTAATGCTGTAGACAAAATTCGCCTGCCTAATGGTGTCTCTTTGCATGACTAATAAACACAGTAGTTATCGGTATGGGAATTTATGGAATGTTCTACTGCACTAAAAACCCCATAGTTCTGTTGCACTATAAACTATAATGTTGTCTTAGGTGGAATATGGGGATTTGGATCGTCCAGGATCTTCAAGTCCTGGGGGAACATCACAATCGAAAATGCAGCATCTTCTCCACCAAGTCTTAGATAAATTCTACCCCAAACGCTACAAGCAAAACAGTACTCCTGAACAGCTCAGGTAAAACGCTTGTTCTTCTATACTTGGCACTGAAAACAATTTTTACTTGCAAAATTCTGTCTTTGTATTTAAGAAGTTTCAAGGAGTCCTGGCAAGATTATTTGATGTAGAAACTTAAAACACAAGTGTCAGGAAAAGGTTCCTTTAAAAGAAAACTAATACAAAAAGAGCCAAATCACCAACTAATTTTCCCCTAGACAAGAAGTTTAAGCCTTTCACTTCCAAATTAGGCATCTCAGTTCCAACAAAGTCTAACCTAAGATGAATTCTCTTTCTGAATTTTTGTTTTACCCTTCCCCCAAGTGTCAACTGAATCCAGATGCCTAACATTTGCAATGAGCCATAAAGCCAGCACATATGGGCTGCTTCAGGCCATGCAGTAATTCTGGTAGGATGTATTTTGGCAGGGCTTTTTGATGTTCTGATTTGGAAATTCTCACACACAATGCAGAGATCTCAAGTCCAGAATTCAGATGCTGCCATGGATCTCAGCTTTAACTGTTTTAAAGAGAGAGAATGGTATCTCCCAGATCCAAAGCTACTTAGGGATGCAGTGGTGGAACGAACACAATTACCTCCTCTTGGAAGCAAATTCCATCTGCATGTAGCAAGATAGCTGCCAAACCATCCCTAGTGAGCCAAATCAAGAGTGAGTTAATATATATTTTGCCACTCCATATAGAGCATACTATAGACAAGTTAAGAGGAAGGTGAGAGTATAATTGAATGTGAAGACCAGTTGGGCAGGATTTTATTGTAACAGCTGCCTGAGTGTTTGTCGTTACAGTTGTTTAATATATACACCAGTGAGCAACCCATATGTGACTGGGATTCCTGGGCATTACAGTATAACTAGTAATAAAATAATTGCAGAAGTAGAGAAAATTGTAGAATAAACTCAGGTTGTACAACACTCATAACAGACAGTGCTAACAGCCCTGTCCATAGTGCTGTGTAGAACAGCCCTTTTGGAATATGAGCTACATATGTTAACTGTTACAATTTTACTCACCTTTCCTTGGAAGACATTAATAAATAATGCTGTCTTGTGTCTTGGATTCTGAAAGGCAACTGGCTGACAGGCTGGCGCCGAAGTGGATGGTGCTGCAGGGATGCTCTCCACCAGAATGCGTTCGAATTTATTTGACGGTGGCCCGGAAATGGCCTCTCTTTGGAACCAAAATATTTGCTGCTAAGGTAATTGGAGTACGCTTTTTTCTGTTCCTGAGAGTGAACTATCTGGGCAGAGACATACCTGTGATCTCTGGTAACCAGGGTTGAAAATGCTTCTACTTCAGGAAGGGGGAAAACTGAATACTCTTGTTCAGAACAAACAGCTCTGTTACCACATAGGTTTAGAAAGAGGGAAGAGAAACATGTTCTAAACACTAGGGGTTGCTAGCGTTTAGTAAATAAATACTGAAGGTTCCCTGGCTGCATCAGTTGATCATACTACAGGGTACTAACTCTCCTTACAAACCTTGCCAAAGCTTTCTCAGGCAGGAATTTCCCTCGTCATCAAGGCTGCAATGATAGTTTAAAAATTACTATTTACATACCACTGCGGAGCATGGTAGGGAAGATTCCCCCATAATCCACACCAGGCACCTGATGCTATAGCTAAAAGGAGAATGGGTATTTCAGTCCTGTTCTCTGCTTGACACAGAGCTGGCTGGTTTCCTTGCCACACGGGAGGCAAGCACTGCTAACGTCCTGTAGCAGAAACAGAAAAACTAAAGCACATATTTGGGTAAGCTGCTAGCCCACGGGCATTGGCGGGAGAGCAAAGAACAGCTGGAGAGGGTGCTTCTCCCAGTAGCTTGTACCATCCCTCAGCCCATCCCAGGCTAGAGCTCTGTACCTATTACCCTTGCCCGAACGAATGTCTTAGCACATAGTGGCTGTCTGAGAAATCTTGGTTTGGCACTAACCATCTTCCCCAATCCAGCAGAAACCTCCTCTGTTGAAAGCTTGAGATAGGTCTTGTTCATGGTTACATGTCTCTTGCTTTGAAGTCAAAGCTGCTATAGTTATGGAATAAAGTCTAAGGATGAAAGAGACGTCTTGAGAGAATATACAAGAAGGTTCCAGAAAGACAATTATTTCCACTGTCAGGAGTAAAAGCAGAAGAGGTTACTGGTATTTGAGGTTACCGACACTGAAGAATCAGAATATAGAATAGTTCCACTCAGAGTTTAAATAATGTTGATATTTCTGATGATTACCATATTTTATAACTTTTCAATAGTTTAACAGCAAAGCCTATGGCCTTAGTCATGCAATAGCAGATTCCTAGGAAAGATTCATGTCATGAGCCATAAGACCACATAACTCATTTTTAACAGATAATTGATGCATATTTGTCAAAATCTGTAAGAAAGAAAATTGCGTTGATGTGATGGCACTGGGTGCACTGGTATTATAGAAACCAACAGGCTTCACTGCCTGCCTGACTGATGGGAGTAGCGTAAGAACCAGAGCAGAGCAGAACTGACGTTTTGTTGCTGTGCCCTAGCGTTTCCTTCAGTTCTAACTACACTGATGGAATTTAATTAATCTCACAACCTTCATTATCATTGCATCTCTTATGCCACTAAGCCCAAAATTCTATGTAAATCTGAAAATGTTATTCCAGATTTTGACAAAAGTCCTCTTAAAATCAAACCAGGTCAGACCAGTAAACCTATGGGATTGTCTCTCATCTTCGCTTTATCCTTAAAACCCAAGATTTATGTCAGAAACATCTAAATGTCAAGAAATATCTAAATTAATAACTTTCTTTTTCTCTAGCCTATTTTGCCTTCCTCATTGGAAGACTCTCCAGTCTGGATAGCTGTGAATGAAGATGGTATCAGCATACTGGATTATAACACTATGGTATGGTGAGGAGCACTGTTTAAGAAAAATAACTTACCTCCCACAGAAAGACATTCCCCTGAGTGCACTTAAAGTCACTAAAAGTTTGTCTTTAACTTCAAATGGATCCAGAAGTTAATTTGTAGAAGTGAGAGATGAGGGAAGTCAGTGCTATGTTTGAACGCTACATAAACAAAGGAAAATTACAGCTACAGTGTAAGGTAAGGTTTCACCAAACAGCTAACTGCCTCTTTGATGGGCAGCAAACATGCTCACACCTCTTGCAAAATCTCAGTGGTATGTGCTTTACCACCGCCACCTGGGATATAACAGTTTGGACTGGTGCTCTGAAGCTGTAAGGCATCGAGCAAGCTAGGAGAAAACTAGAAATGCAGTTCTCATTTGAGATTTCTCTGCCACCTATAGATCCAATTACCTATATGGCCTGTTACTGCTGGAGATCTGGCGTTCCTGCAGTAATTAGCAACTATATTAGTTTAAGGTGGCCGTTTTTTCTTTTACAGAATTATGACTCTCTCAAAACTCTCTGTTGTCTGCAGCACTTGAAGGTCTCTTATTCATACTCCTGTGTGCTGACCTTTGGAGGCTGTCGAGATGACTTCATGATTGTAGTCAGTCAAAAGAAAGAAAGGAGTTCTGGAAAAAACAGCACTGAAAAACTTCTTTTCACAATGGCAATTCCAAAGGTAATTACAAAATGAACCATAAGTTTCTTTCCAGCTGGGAGCATCACAGCTGGGCATTTTGTACAAGCCCTGGGGACTGGTACTTGTGGCTGCTGCACTACCTATATACATTCAAGAAATCCCTCGTAAGCTGGAACCTTTAATCAAGAAACTTACTCTACCGAACTCTTACAGACAGATCTTCATTTCAAAACCAAACAACTGCATGTGAGAGAGCCATTTGCAAAAGTTATGCAGTCAATAGGTTCTAAAAATCAAAGGGCACTCTCACCTCTAATTGACTTACAGTTAATCATTTTCTTTTTTTCCCTAGATTGTTGAAGCAACACTTCTTATTGCCAGCTATATTAACTACCGTTCGACACCTTCACTCCTATCTTCTACGCAGCCCTCCCGAAGCAAAACACCTGCTAACAAGCTCCGGGAGACTGAAAGTCGGGGCTTTTTTCCTTCTGTGCCTCGAAGCACTAAGGCACCCACCCTGCTCTGAGGGCTCATTCCAAATGACTGTAGGGATTTTGGGGTGGGGTTTTGGTGGGATTTTTGGGTGTTTGGTTTTTTGTTTTTTTTTTACTGCTCTGCACTGAATTGCAGACTGCTATGATTTTGCTGGTTACACACCTTACTTTAATGAGGCTCTGATTCTTTTTCCTTAATAATAGACAAAGTTCCTTAGTGTGGGTAGAGGCAGTGTCCCTTCTCTTAAAAAATGTTGATTTTGGGGACTGTGCAGGAGTTTCCTTTCCATGCCACGCTCCATCCAAAATACCATGCCTCAGGTCATTTGCTTGCACAGTGCTCTAGTCACATTAGCTCTCCTGCTCTCTTTCCTTGCACCCATTCTTCTTCCATCTCCTGATCTTAATGCTTTGATACAAGCACACGCGTTTTCTTTGATCCATCCCATTTTCAGTTTTGCACCTGCCTTTAGATCACTGCACGCCCTGTGTCTGGAATCTCAGTCTGGCTCTTAACACTCCTAGTGACCTCTTTTTTGCATCACAGCCCCTTTTAGTTATTATCATTTCCTATAATCTTCTGTTTGCACCAATCCCTAACTTGCTCACTTTTTACTTGAATCAGACTGCAACCTCTGCAAGGCAGATTTGAGTGGTCTATAGGCTTGAATCTGACTGCAGTGGGCTGAGGGCAGTAAAAACAGGTGGTAATGGATGCTGTGGCATGTGGCATGAACCCTGTACAAGGATGCGTCCTGCTGAATACTGCCTGTATTAGGACCTGCATATCACTGCATCATGAACTAGATATACACTGAAAAGGCTATTACCAGAGTGTAAAGATTAACATGACATGGTCTGATAGGGTAGTTTAGAAGTAACTTCAGCTCTGTGGTCTGGCTGTGAATAGCCATCGTATTAAGTTTTCAATTCAACGTTGCCACTCCCAGAACTACTATTAAATCAGTCTTTTTGCAGAGTCTATAATAGTTTTTATGCAACTGCTTAACACAACCAACACGACAATTTAAATTTCCTTAAAGCTATAATGACTCCTCCCTGAGACTGATGCTAAAAGTGAAAGACAGAAACTTTCCAAGTGGTTGCTCCAGATGTGAAAGAAAGAAGACACTGTTGAGAAGGAAGAGAGACTAAACCGACAAGAATAATAATTCCAATGCAAGTCAAGGATAATCTCAGACCTGATGTAGGGAGTCAGAGTTCAATGGTACTCAAGAATATTTTCAACTTGAACTAAAGGTGGAAACCTAGTGTCTTTGCACGTTGAGGACTCAGAACGACTGTTCCAGTCCCGGTATCAGACGATGCCCCAGCTCGTACAGGACTGATGCATTGCGGGAGTCGACGCTGTTCTACACGATAGATGAACATTAGATCTCTGCTGCAGGGCTGAATGTGTCACGTGCTCCACCATCAGGCAAGCACTTTCAAAGACTTTTTTCTGTTAATCGCTGTTGTAGATGTTTCAGGATGGGTTTGAAACTGCACATAATCTCAAAGGAAGACAAGGCAAGCAAATCTTGTACTTTTTCTGTCTTTCAGCAAGTGGAAGAGATCTTCCCCAGCCCCCAAACCAGCTCTGTCATTCTGACTTGACAGAGGCTGCTCCTTTCAAACTCCTGCTTTCTTCACACTACCATAGCAAGTAGGAGGTAGTCAGCGACTGTGTGCTCAACTATTGTTCTTCAGATTTTTCTGAAGAATGTTTGGGGGTTTTTTGATCTGTTGCAAAGGGTCTTCGTTATGCTAGAGAAGGTTAATGGATTTTAAACAAATAAAAGAAAAATAGCAATTCTTCTTGAAAAATCTGAATCGACTTGGATTGAGTTCAGCTATTTTGATAAGCATTCTTCAAAAACTGAGAAAGAATAACTTTAGTTTCAAAAGTACCATGTGTAACTTCATAACAATTCATGGGCAACTTTCCCAAATTAAAACAGTGTGAATCCAACCATTAGAAAGAATTCAGCAATAGCAAACCAAAGCTATTTGCAAATGAACCAACCAACCATACCAGTGGTTTTACTGTCGAGTACCTGCCACCAACCTTGAAATATCCAATGAATGCACACAGTGGTGTTGATGATACTTCAAGAAGTTTTTGTTTCATGCTTATGGTGGGTGCAAAGCCACAAATGAAGAGAACATGGGACAGCAAAAAATCCTTTTAAGCAATCCTTTATCAGCATCTTTGTAACATTAAAAAAAACCCCTAAAACAAACAAACCAAAAACCCCACAACGCAAACCATCCCATGGTGGGTTGTGGGAACAATCTGGGAGACATAAGGCAGGAAAAGATTTGATGAACAGAGGCCTGATTTGCACATCCTGTAATGTACCCACTTGTTATGAATTTAAGGACCGTCCCTTGAAGTTACAGAAAAGGGTGGAAGCTTTCTGAGCCAAAAACCATATTTGAGAAGGTATTTAGTCTTCTTCCTTAGGTACTTTTAAGTGACTGTATACCCTGATAGAGTGGTCAGTAGTATGTATTTCCTCTTTTTTTCTCACACACATGCAGATATAGACTGATCTTAGTATAGATACATCAGTCTGAACACAGAGTATTAGTCCTCCTCCCTCCCCTGTGCCTCACAGTTCCCTCTGTACCTGAGGGTCTGTTTGGCAGCCTGCTTCTTGTATTCCACCCCCCATAACAAAGCTGCTTCACCATCAGCTGAGCTGTCACAGTGCTGGGGATGCTCAAGGCATTGAAGTCTCCAGTTACCAGTTCAGGGGCTGTACTCACCTTACTGTGCTAACGCTCATGTCCTTAGAGGCTTGTACCAGGGCAAACAAGAAGCAGAGATGTTGAATAAGCAAGAGCTATCCTGAAGCTTGTTATTTTCCGTCATAACTGCACTTTAAATTGAGAAGCATGGCATATAGAACTTTTTCTTCCTTATTTCTTAAATGTATTCACCAATACCTGAGTATTTCAGGGACAACACCACTCTGATGGATGCACATATACCTCCTATTTATAGCTTACCTGACTTCAGACAAACAAAACCCCCTGTGTAGATATCTATTTTGTATGATTCTTTGGTAGAGAAAACAATTTTTATTTTAATCAATGCTTTTGGCAATGACTATTGCTGCAGCATAGAATGAGATGACAAAAGCCTTTGTTTTCCTAACTGCTGTGTGTATGTAAAAGGCTGTCTGGGAGATACTGTGAAATTTTTGTGTGTTCTTAATAAAATGCAGTTATGAATTAAACTGTAGTGTTTTCAGCGTGAAAGAAACTATTTTAAAAGCCAAAAGAGTCTCAATGTAAACAAAAATGGACAAAGATTGAATTTGGTATCCAGGCATATATCTGGTGCAAACCTGCCCTAGTCTGACCACTTGTTTCTCTCTGCTGATCTTCTCTCAGCTCTACCAGATGACTAAAGCGCACTCTCACAGGCACAGGATGTTCACGCCTTCAAAAGATGGCTAAAACAATCTTCCAGACTTCCTCCTGTGACACAGCTACTTGGTCATTTCTTCAGTATATGTTCTCAGGGTTTCATGGGATTTTTACAGCACAGTCACTGTCCCAGCACACTCAAGCCTAAGACTCTGTGCACTCTGCTGAGATGCAATTTATTTTCTGACATGTGCTCCCCATCGCTCAGCAGCTCTTCCTGCTGCTATAGTGTTCCTCAAGGGTCTTCACCATTTCTCCTCCCCATGAAGAAACACAACCCGGCTGAACCACACCCTGAGCAATACACAGCTCAAGTATACCACATGGTTCTTAGTCAAAGGACCTCTGCTGTTGTCATTTACACAGTCACGCTCCCAGGGCCTGCCGCTGTTGTTAACAGCCAATTGCTGCCCATGCCCCAACACCTGCCTTCCCCAGTTCTGCCTGGACCTGCAACCAAACACAGTTTGCATCAGGCTGCAGCTTCACTAATTTCAGAGAGACCCACCAACTTACATTAGGGCAGTGCTGGACTGAAAAATCTGGCCAACCCCAACATTTGAAGTATTGATGAGAAATAAAACCATAATAAATTAAATAACCTAGACAACGTTACCCAAAAGCCAGTCGCACATCCCCAGGGTGCTGCCTTTCACTTGGACAACCACAATACATCCTGTGACATGAGCTAATCTGTGTCTTTCAAACTTCATGGCACCATGAAAAAAAAATAATCCCCTTGTCTCCACCATATTGCATGATGGTATATTGCCACGTTTTAATTCTAGATTATGTAGACAACCACAGTACAGCATTGTATGCAAATTAAGCCTAAAAGACTCCTAACAACTCGCTAGTTTAGCTCTTGTTCTGACATTTCAATTGTCTGTGACATCACTAAGGAGTCATGGGAAAAAAAAGAGAGAAAAATACCAGGTAAAGGTTACAATAAATTTTTGCTCATCAACAAAGAAGAATTTCCCAACCTTAAGTTACTCCCTAGAGCACAGATCAG
Organism: Aramus guarauna; assembly: GCA_013400195.1. Taxonomy (NCBI): domain Eukaryota; kingdom Metazoa; phylum Chordata; class Aves; order Gruiformes; family Aramidae; genus Aramus; species Aramus guarauna. Next base: position 996,126 of record VXBL01005655.1, on the reverse strand, counting down.
TAAAACTTTATTCACATAGTCATTACCATCATTTCCAACAAATTTTCCTCATAGTCTCAAAGCAATTGATGTGGGTCTTTTAATGCCACATCTTTTCCATATCCTGTGTCACCATGCCCCTGCCCCATTCAGCAATGGATCCACATCTCCCCTGTCTTTCTGTTGCTACTTATGTTCTTCTAGAAGACCTCCTTGTTGCATTTGACATCCCTCAATAGATCTGACTTCAGGTGGGCTTTGGCTTTCCTAACCACATCTCGGACAGCATCATTATATTTCTCCCAGGTTACCTGTCCCTGCTTCCACCTTCTGTACACTTCCTTTCTGTGTCTGAGTTTAGCCGGAGCAACTTACTCATCCACGCAGGCTTCCCAGCATTTTTGCTTGACTTCCAGCTCATTGGGATGGACTGTTCTTGAGCTTGGAGGAGGCGATCCTTGAACAGCAATAAGCTTTCTTGGACCCCTCCAGGGTCCCATCCAACGGGACTCTTTCAAGCAGATCCCTGAAGAGGCCAAGGTCTGTTCTCCTATAGTTATTTCATTAAACATAATTAAATGCAATTTTCTCTTATTTTCTTTCTGAATTTCTCCTGTGGATTAGGAAGCTTCCATCCCAGCCCACCCACCACTTTGGTATTTAGAGTGGTAAATGCTAAATACCACTTTGGTGTTTAGAGTGGTAAATGCTTTTTTTCAAACAAAGGGTTAAATAGAAACAAAAAAATGCACATTTTTGGCAGTCCAGCCAAGATTACATTGTGAGTTTATCAGAATTTTCAGATCCACAAAAGAGTAAACGTTTTATGCCTGGTTTTGCCTCCCTTTGCTCTTATTTTCCCTCTATTTTCTAATTCTTTTCTGGAGAGGCAAGGAAAAACCTTTTCTGTCTGAATCTAAAAAGTTCTGCTCACCATATTCATAGCAGGGAATTTCAAGGTTCACTCGTGTCCTTGAGCTGACATTTTCTGTAGCAACTCTCTGAGTCTCTGCGGGCCTTTAGCCCTAACATCACTGTACCGCTGCACCGCTTTCTACTCATCTAATTAGAAAAAAGGCATGGGGCAGGTTTGCTTGCTTTTCCGTGTGTCTCTCCGAGTCCTGCTGCAAGTTTGCTGCCGATTTTTTTTTTTATTTTTTTTTTACTATTTTATAGCACTTGATTGTGGAGCTGTCTTCCTCTGCTCCAGGATTTCTTGACAACTTTTGTACACTTCTATCAAGCAGTCCAGACGTGGCTTGGAACTCTAGAATTGAAGTCAAACAACAGAGAATGAGGCTCTGAACTGGCTGTAAAAGAGCTGGAAAGCTTTAACTTTCTCACTAGTGAGATTTGTCAGGCAGAAAAACAACAGTGGAGACAACTGACACAAAGCTGACTATCAGAAAAGCAGACATGTAGAAGGAATGGAACCGCAAAATACCTGCAGTTGATTAGCTTTCTCACATTAAGTCAATGGAGAATAGATTTCCCTTTTACATGTTCCTTGAGAAATAATTCAGGAAACTCCAGCAGGTGTTTGATGGAAGCTGGTGATACAGGAATGCAAAGCCATTCCAGAAGCCACACCTGCTCTGTGATGAAAAATGCCAGTCCCTAAAGCTGTCAGGTCAAAACATGCAGCGCCATTCTGCAGTTAGCCTGAGTCTCTCACCAACTCAGAAATCCTCTCCTTTCTCTGCTCATAGTGCACAGTGACAGCATGGAAGAAAATCCCCATCTTCCATCCCATTAACCTATTTATTAGGCCACAGTCCCTCTAGAGACCTACCAAACAGCAGATTTCCATACACTAATCCACCATCCTAGGTGACTTCTACCCTGAAAAATCTACCTTCAGGACAGAGAATTTAGACACCTGGTCCTTGGCCTCTGCTAGTACTGTCAAAAAAAGGACAAGAGAAAGTTAACCGAAAACATCAATTCATTTCACGCGAACAGTGGTCAAAGTATAATGATTTTCCATCACTTCTAACCTGGACCTGATTAAAACCAGCAAGGAGGTAAAAGTTTCCCAGTCCCACAGTTCCTATGGTCCCATGACTTTTGAGCTCCCAAAACAGCCTTACTGTGTAAAGTCCATCAAATGCCTCTCCTTGCAAGAGTTGCTTGAGAGAACAATAGGTCAGTTCATTGCAGAATGTTCCTGGGCTCAGTGACACGGTAAATTGTATTTTTGAAGGCTGACATAACTTAGAGGAACCCAATGAAGGAGACACAATAAAGTTACTAATTACTGCTCCTTCAAAACTAAGTAACATACTAAGTTGCACGTTAAAGTGAGAATTACTGGCAGGTAATGAATTGCAGACTGACACAGCTCTTTCTGTACCTCCTTTGCTGATGGAGTCAACTCTACGAATACTAAGATATTTCCATGAAAATAAAACTGTTCGGAGTTGAGCTAGAAATAAGAAATAAATTAAAAAAAAGAAACTACACAAATGCCAGGCAGCCTCTTTAAAGCTGGAAAGGACCATGTATAACTAAAAGCAGATTCCTGATTGCAGCTCTCTGGAATTTACTAGTTGTTGATTTCCATCAAATCCATTTTTTTCCCTTGGCTATGTGTGAAATAATTTATATTATTGTTAGTAAACATCTTTACAATCGTGGGACTGAGTTAGCGGCAGGTATCAATAGAATAGTCTACTTCTACCCGTAAGTATCTAGCTGAAGACTAACTGTATCCAGTCATAAACTGGATGTGGACTACAGAGAGTCACCAGCAGCAGATGAATTAAGAAGGACAGAGAGGGCTATAAACCTCAGCAGTCTACGATGTGAGGTGCCTCTGACCGCTCACCACCACTCAAGGATCAGGGCTTTGTTGTGTTGGGCATGAACATGCAGAAAGAAAACCTAACCCAAAAATGGGATTATGAACAGTCAGAACAAGTTAGCAAGAGAAGAGAAAGGGGAGACAGGGTAATGGTAAAGCAAACAAGTTATTATACATTAAGCAAACTGCTCACAGCTTGTACTGTGATCTTTGTCAACGGGTGAGAAAGGGGAAGTCATTCTAACGCCAAGGAGGTTTTTATGAGCACTTATGGCACACGGAGCTGACAGAAAAATCAACTGCGGCACAGTGCCATAGTTATGATAGTAACACTGAGCACAAGACTACACAGAAAGCTGTACGAGTCCTCAGTACCCTGTGTGAGCCAAAGACTTCTGGTTCATGCAAACTCCTGGCTGGGTTCAGATTTACACAGCTCCCTGTTCTTTGAATGGAGGGCAAATGAAAAAAAACACCCCAAATACCTAGTTCTATGAGACTTCTGATACCACCCATGCCACAGCGCTGTAAGACTCACCCTGAAAGCCCAGTCAGGGAAAGGCAACTGTAATCAGCTACACGTAGTGGAATAAAGATACTGGCGCACACACAGATTACAGATCTGGATTTATCCACTGTTCAAACTCACCTGAAAGAGTGGCACAACCTCAGATACTCCCTGAGGATCTCCAGGGTCCTGGAGGAGGATGCACAGGTAGTAGATAACTTTTTGCTACAAGACAAACAGACAAAATCATCGGAGTTTGAAAATGTTATCAAAATGCCTGGAGTTACCACAGAAAGAGGATCTGTTTCAACTCATTGGGCTGAAAGCCAATCACCCCAGGCCACAGTCAAGTCTACAAATTTATATGTATAGCTTTCCTCCCTTAACACAATAAAAAAAATTTACCTGTGTTTTTTCCTATTAAATTTTTAACCTGAAAAGAACACACATGTGCTGGAAGGGTACAGTCTGCTTTTATCCAGGAGTTTTACAGAAAACCCCAGCAATAGGAAAAATCATCTCTTGCATTGTCTTATCTCCATCTCGACTACTTACAGAGTTTGGCATCAGCATTTGTAAGAACAGTACAATGCAAAGAACTAAAACGACTAGCTCAGTGTCAGTGGCATTGTCTATGGGATGGAATTGGCTTTTTGAAGTTATTTGTTTGGCTTGAGTTGTCCTTTAAAAGTGAGAGAACAGGTAAGAGAATAAAGAGAGAAATCTGAAACAAAGCTCCTGATGTCAGTAAAGCTATAGATGCTGCTGTTTTTAATTGCTCTGGTAAATCACGCTCATGAAAATAGAGTGGATGTGAGCATGCCCACAGATAGACCAGAAGAAAGACTGTGTTTGATTACCATGTGGATGGCTTCATTGATAACCACATCCTTCACCCGACCCATCTCAATGAAGGTTGTGCTCTCCTTCCCCGAAGCATAGGATGAAGTCACCTGAATGCCGAGCGAGCCGATGACCAATAGGGATTCCTGGTCAATTTTCACAAAGTGCAGGTATATGATCAGGCCAATCAGCGTGATGAAGATAGCAGCAGAAAGCACCATACTATTCTGTAACACAAGCCAAGCAAAGGTAGAGCTCTGATCTTACAATTAACTGAACACGGCTTTAGAGAAAGTAGTATTGCACAGTAAATGATAATATTAAAGCTACAGTTACAGTTTACTTAGGTGGAGTCCTTTTATTCACCTGGCTGGCTGATATATATGTGTAATGAGGTTTAAATCGGTCTTCACAGTATGGTCTGAAAGAATTGGGAGCTGAAACTGAAAACTGCAAGAAAATTCTATTCCCTTGCAAATTTAGTGTAGGAATCTCAAGCAAAACCAGCTAGTTACATCAATTACTTGCACATATCGATACACACACATATCAACACACACATATCGACAGAGATGATGTCACTGACAGAGGAGTGTTGTGAAATATTTACTAGAACTAAGGGTAGAGGCTCAGAGGGGAAGAAAAATCTCTCAGGAAAACTACTGGCCTAGTGTTTTTTTCCTCACAAACTGCAAGTCTAAACTTGTTCAAACCTCCTCTCTCTTCCTGCCTTAAATACCAACGTATAGAACATTTACTTTCTCATGTACTTCCTCTGAGGACAAATGTCTTTTGCATGCTGCAATCTTGGGATTGCTGTTACATAATATATAACTGATGAAACTATAGGCAACAGTTAAGTCATCTGACGACCTGCTAGTAAATCCTAAAGGTCCTACAACCTATTTCTGGGACACCCTTAGAGAGCTCCAGGCTGCATACCCATGAATCACAGTTATAACTGACACTTCCTAAAGGACCAGAACTGCATGGCCCTACCACACAAGCTGGGCCCTACCACCATGTGAGGTAAAGCAGCCATGGCCGCATTCAAACAGGATACAGCACTTCTCCTGAAGTTTGTCATCATGGGAAAAAAAAAAAAACCAAAACAGTTATGAATTGCAGACACTGAAATCCACACAGAAAGAGACCTTCAGATCTGGCTTCCTGGCAGAAAGGAAGGACTGCAGTCACTTGCATAAAAGCTGCATGAGCACATGTAAAACCAAGCAGGACAGCGGGTGGTAACCACTGGCTGGGGTGTACGCTTTTGTAACAAATAAAATTCGAACACGGCTTCCCTTTCAGCTAGGTAAAGGGAACCATCTTTTCATATTGGAAACCTGCCAACTGACTCACGTGGCAATCTCTGTCTTGATTCCTTGGAAAAGATTATTGAAAAAATTGAAGCGCAACAGTTGTAGCATTGGTCACAGTAACAAGCTTCTTCGGTCAAGCTACTGACTTCAAGCTGGAGATAACTGGTCTGGGTCTACAAGTCGGTCCTTCCCCGCACACATGGGTCACAGATCTGATATCTAAACTAATACTTCTGGATTTATCAGCAGCTTTTGAAATCTGTACTGCCAAGGTCTTACTGCCTCAGCTGTGAAACATGAGCAAACAGATGACATTCACGGTGCAGTGCTCTCTGAGTCACTCAGGAAAATCCTTTTGGGGATTAACACTCACCTTCCTCAATACATCCTTTATTCCGCATTTCTGCAACTCATCTCTCCAAGTAAACATCTGTTGTTTGGACTCACAAGGATGGGCTAGGCAACACTCAACACCCATCTACCCCATCCGGCAAACCAACGGAGGCATCCGAGAAGCCACCGAGAGCACCCAGGCCGCAGCCAGTGGGCCCTCAGACACTGGCTTAGCGCAGCTCTCTTTTCACCACACACTCATCGCGATCCACACCCCGGCGTTCCCGGAGCATGGAGGAGGCCCAGGATACACGGAGACCACCTTTCCACCGGCTCTCGCCACCTTCCTTGCCCATGTCCTAGGAGCAGCTCGGCGAAGGCTGCGTGGGTCCCTCCAGGCCGGCGGGCTTTGGGGACGCACACACCGCCACCGAGCCCCTCGGATGCCAACCACAGCCCCCGGATTCACCAAAAAAAAAAAAACCGGGACACCGGCTCAGGGGCGCAGCCGGCTCAGGGGCGGACCCCCGACACACGTCTCGGCGTTTGAGCCGCGGAGAGCTCTCAGCGGCGGCGGGACGGGGCGAGGCCGGTGCGCCGCGGCTCGGAGGGGGGATGGGGTGGTGGGGTGGGTACCTCGCTAAGCACGAAGAGCCCGTAGGCCGCCAGCCAGACGGCGGAGGTGGCGGCGCTGAGCGAGCGGAGCTGCAGGCGGGGGCAGCGCACCGCCAGCTCCCGGCAGGAGGCACTGTGCTGGCGGCGCCGCAGCGCGATAGGCGCCCCGGAGGCCGAGCGGTACCGCCGCTCCTCCATGCCGCCCCACCGGAACCACAGAAAAGCAGCCTAGAGCGGCCCGCCCGCCTCCATGGTACGGCCCAAGCGCACACTTCCGCCGCTTCGCTCGTCACGGGAAGGCGGTGGGGGTGCGGTGAGGTGCGGCCCGGCCCGGCCCGGCGGCCGAGTATCCCGCCCCCGCCGTGCAGTGGGTCCGCAGCCGCTCGGTAGGGCAGCGGGGCGGCAGCGCAGCCGCGCCCCGGCCCTGCCCTGCCCCAAGAAGGCCGCCAGCCGCGCGGCCAGCTGGAGGTGGTGCCGCTGGGTTGTCTCGGCGTCTTTCCTTCATCCTGACCGACATCAGGAGCTTCCGCGGTTTGCAAGAGTCGGTGATTCACTGCTTGCTTCCGCTGGCGGTTTAGTAGGTTTTAAACGACGCAGGGGTTTTTTGTTGTGTGTGTCTCTTGCCATGATGAAGAAGAATGGAGTTTCACCCTCATTTGCCTTTATCAGTTCCTACTACATAAAAACTTAGCATTTTATCTGTACCATCTTTTACTACAGGCTCTTTTGGCATTTTTTTCAGTAATTTTTTCCAAAGCTTAGAGCAGTGTTTTCTGGTTCCTTGCTGTCTAAGTATGTAGTAAATTGGAGATTTGGCTTTGTGCAGAGACTTAATGAATCTCTGTATTGTGTTCTCTTCAATACTTCTCAGTTACTACTTCGTATGACTTACCTGGCACTGGCATAAAGCTACAGCTCTGTAATTTCCAAAGCATCATCCTAACTCCTTTGCCCTTTTTAGTTGTTTCCCCTCCCGGAGCGTGCCCGTTAGCTTTAATTGCAGATACCATCTCTCTGTGAGCAATTGACTTCCTTCACGGTATCTTCAGAGCTCTTGGGTGGGTACTATATATATATACATACATATATATATATATATATATATACCTGTTAACTTGTTCTTGTCAGGGCAGCAAAGGAGTCTTGAACGGACATGAGAAGCAAAAGGGTGTTGAAGAGTCACTACCAAGATCTTTGCTCAGCCTAGAGGAGTGGGCGATGGTTGGCACTAGTGGAAGATTCATGCGATATGTCCAGGATCTCACTGTGGACAAGAGCTGGGCTGGAGCTCTGATGGGAAAAGGTGAGCTGGCCTGGAGAGAAAAAAACAAAAATAATGGCAGACGATGAACTGCAGAAATGGAGGAGAAAATGTTGAAGTTAAAGAGGGTGAAAGAAGTTTATAGGTGGAATGAAAGTGGGAAAAAACCACAGTAAATTGAAACTGGAGTTACAGGTTCTTTTTCAAAAAAAAAGGAAGAAATGTTTGAAATTACAGGTGAGGAGGACTGAAGTAAATAAATAGGAGTTCTGGTGTGACAGCCTAAGAGATGGGGACAGGGAGAGGGGGAAAGAAAAATTGGAGTAGGGGGTAGAAGGAAAAACAAAGTGAAGAGCGAGAAGGTCAGTGACAGGAGGAAAAAGAAGTGTGAGCTCCTGGAGGAGTGGTAATGGTAACTCACATTCACAAAGACATGGGAAGCTCCTGAGATACAGAGGCGAGGAGCGGGCTTGGAAAAAGCAAAAGTGCGGGTGGATTTTTGTGTGTGTATGTGTTACTGGCAAGTCCCAGTTTAACCATGTTTGCGCCCTGTCATTTCTCTTCTCATGAGCGCTGCCAGGCTGTCTTTCAAATGTGTACGTAAGGCTGCACATTTGAGAGCAGGAATTACGTTGCCTTGTCACAGAAGGGAAAGATGGAGGCATTTCCTAGTTTTTAAATAATTTCTTAATCTGTAATCCTTCAGATGCGCTGTGGATAGCAACAGCGAGAGCTTTCAGAACTTATGAACCATCTCAGGCCAAGACACCCTGAGATCGGATATTGGAGGCAGGTGCTGGAGAGGTGGTTTTTTAATGCTTTATCAAGGTTATCAGATGAAGAGCATCACCCCAGTTTCTCTTCAGGAAAGCCAAGGAGTAGCATTCCTGCGAGGTGCCTCTCGGGAGCTCAGCGTGGCCTGCCCGAGAGCTTGGCTGAGGCGGTGTTTTGGCCCCCAGGAGAGTGACAAGCTCCACCATTTCACGCCGAGATCCATCGCCCGGGGGCCTGGGCTCTCCCAGCGGCCGGAAGGGGAGTACCGAGGGAAGGGCTATTCCCCGAGGCCTCTCCCAGCGAGATGTGCCCCTGCCCCCAGCCCCGGGCCTGGCCCGATGCTTCGTGCCTGTCCTCTCGGCAGGGAAGGGAGAGCCGCCCCGGGAGACGGCGTGGAGGCGGCCGTGAGGGGCCGGCAGCCTGCCAGCTCTGCCGGCCACCGGCAGCCAGGTGAGGTGGCCCCGGCTCCTCGCGGAGAGGTGGCGGTTGGCAGTGGAAAAACCCCGGCAGGAGGAGAAGGAGGGGCGCGGCGTTGCTCGGTGGGAGGCCGGGCGGGCGGAGAGGGAGGAGGGGAGCCCCGCCGGCCATGCGGGGGGTTGGCGCTCCCCCTGACTCCCCCCCGCTCCTCGGGCCGTCGTGCGCTGGGCCGCGTGCGCCGCGGGGGGCGGGACACACCTCCGGGCGCGCGCGCTGCCGTTGGACGGGCGGCGCGGGCGTGTGAGGGGCGGGAGGCGGGGACCCGGCTCCTGGCCGCGGCGCGCCCGGGGCTGGAGCCCGTTAAAAGGAGCGAGGCGGCGGCGGCGGCGGCAGCAGCG
>VXBL01005655.1:949054-986775 GCA_013400195.1 Aramus guarauna | reverse complement strand
GGGGGACGGGACTGTGGGGCTGCCCTCATCTTCCCCCTCCCCGGGCAGGGCATCCCTTTCACAGCTCGTTTCGGCGGAGTGTGACTCAGCCGCGAGGCCGGGGGGTTGGGCGGGGTGAGGTGGAACCGGAGCCTTCAGTGAATCACGAAACCCAAACCACCCCTGAGGTACCGGTGCCCGGGGGAGGGCGATGCCCGCCGCGGTTCTGCGGCATCGGCAGAGAGACTTGTCGCATACCAGCTTGTGCGTGTGCCGTTCAGGCGCTGGTGAAATACCCGGAGCAGCGCACAGCCGCACCGCGGGCCTGGCGGGGTTCCCCGAACAAAGAGAGGCCGGCTCTCCCGGCTCACCGAGCGCCGTGTTCTCCGGCCTCCCAGAAACGGCTGGGTGTACCCGTCCATCTTCCGTGCTGGCACGCTGAGTGCGTGCTATTCCCGGGGTGACTTAACGGCCTCACGTTTCTCCAGCTTTTCTTTAAAACGTTATGTGCGCTCAGTGTATCCCCTCAAGTAATACCCTTGACTATGTTCCTCGGTTTCTCATATCATGTGCTTTCTTTTTCCACATTCAGTACCAGCTACTTAGCTCGTTCCGTGTTATTTTTCACTTGTATGCTTTCAGGTGATGAAATTCAGAACTTTCTGGAGAAATCCTCGGATTTGTGTATGAGGTCTTGTCTGAAGTTTTGCTTTGAAAATACTTGCAAATAGCACTGCATGAATGGAAAGCTTCTGTTACCACTATAGTTATTCAGGCAAATTCATGCACTTGGTTGTGTTTCAACTTCTCACACCTATCACTTCTACAAACTGAGACCTGTAGAAAACTGTGTCACGGTTATTAGAAACAAGGCATGAGGGATAGAAACTTGTAGAGCTGAACTCTGTCTTGGAGAAACTTTAATCTGAAAAGTGTTGCTGGAAACTGTATGATGGGGATGGATTGCAGGAGTGGACCACAGAAAGAACTACGCTATCCGCTCTCTGTGATTAGCGTCAGTGGAATTTAGACGCATGCAGAGGAAAGATAATTGCCTAATAACCCTCCAGCAAATTTATTCTGAATTATAAGACGTCTTTAAAACAGAAGCTATTGTTCTGTGCAGCCCTGTAGGCTTATCCTGCATATTTTAGGATTTGCAAGCTGAAGAGTCCCAGTTTGCAACCAAATGAGTGGAAATTCTTTTCTGGTCTTGCTTTGTGCAAACTTAATACGTGCTGTCCTTAACAATATTTGAATTCTAGTGAGCATGATCTGTAATGTCTATAAACATAGAAGATGAGGTGTAAAAGAGGTCTTATATGTTGGAATTAAAGCAGGTCTGGATGTTCCCGAGCTTAGAGTTTATTTAAAACTAACAGGTTATCAGTTTTGAAAGGAGAATGTTATTCTAGACAAGACTGTAGGCAGCAGTTTATTTTTATATCAATGACAGAATTTTATACTGGAAGGCTTGGAGTTCTCTTTCAAGTAGTTCAGATCTAATACTTCCTTTTGGTAAGAATTCTTTTTTGGGGGAAAAAAAAAAAAGCCCTAGGAAAAAAACTCATTTGCATGACACAGCTTACTTCAATAGGAACTTGGAGAAAGTAGAAAGAAAGGAGAATACAAGCCCTTTCTGGATTCCAGTAACAAAAAGTTGTGGGAATAGAAATGAAGCAAGCAAACCTAAAAAGTAAGTGGAAGGTGAAAAATACTTTCATGGTTTAGTTGCTTATGGACTATTTACTCATTATTAATAATGCATATGACGATATTTTCTTGCTGTTCCCTTATAATTTTTAAAGACTCTGGGATTTCTTTCTCCTGCAGTTTCATTTGCTGACATATTCTTCCACTGGAGNCAGCAGCGGTATCGCTCGGCTGTGCTTGCATCATGGCCCTGCGCAGCGGCTTCGCCCGGCTCCTCCGCAAGCAGGCGGATGCGGGGCTCCAGCTGCCCAAGCAGGCGCACTCCGTGGCGGTGGTGGGCGCCCCGCTCTCCAGGGGGCAGGTGGGCATCGCGGCAGGAGGGAGNCTTATATCTCTGCAGCTCTCTTATGAACAGGTTCAGATGGCACATGGATTTTAACAGGTTCTGCTGTGAAGGCCCATCCTGAAACAATGACAGTCACCAGCATACGCAGAGGAGTTGTCTGTCTTGCAAAGACAATCTGCTAGATTGAGGACACTACCATGTAGCCTTTTGTATTGTGCACATCTGTTGTTCGTGGTAACTTAACAAATGATTGCTTTTGTGTGAGGGCTGTTTATTTTTCTTTCCTGGGCTGGCAGGATAGCTTTGTCTGTAGTACTGTGATAATAGTGCCATTGCTTCGACTCCTGTACTACACTGAACTGGCAGTAAAACTTTAGCTGCTTTCTTCTTTGTCTTTCTAACATTGTGAATTTTCTTTTCATATGTTGAAGAAGAGAATAGAGCTACACTATTATTCTCATTATTAACTTGGATATTCTATTTCTCTGTTATGCTAAAATAATTAATAATTTTTGTGGGACCTTGTTGCTTGTTTTCCAGTAGCAGGTAAACAATACTGCAGCAGACCAGGTTTCTCCTCCTAAAAAGAAATAACATTTATCTAAGAAATAGAGCTTCTGTTCTCCCACCTGTATTGGCTGCTTCTGAAGTGTTTGTGTCCATAGGGTCTGTGTATGTGTGTTGCTGCATGCCCCCATTTCCCACTGAGATGTGAAGGAGTGCTATAAACATGATTTTCTGTGTCATCGCAAGCTTAGAACCAGGCATGAGAACAGCTGTGGAATGATGCTNAAGAACTACGCTATCCGCTCTCTGTGATTAGCGTCAGTGGAATTTAGACGCATGCAGAGGAAAGATAATTGCCTAATAACCCTCCAGCAAATTTATTCTGAATTATAAGACGTCTTTAAAACAGAAGCTATTGTTCTGTGCAGCCCTGTAGGCTTATCCTGCATATTTTAGGATTTGCAAGCTGAAGAGTCCCAGTTTGCAACCAAATGAGTGGAAATTCTTTTCTGGTCTTGCTTTGTGCAAACTTAATACGTGCTGTCCTTAACAATATTTGAATTCTAGTGAGCATGATCTGTAATGTCTATAAACATAGAAGATGAGGTGTAAAAGAGGTCTTATATGTTGGAATTAAAGCAGGTCTGGATGTTCCCGAGCTTAGAGTTTATTTAAAACTAACAGGTTATCAGTTTTGAAAGGAGAATGTTATTCTAGACAAGACTGTAGGCAGCAGTTTATTTTTATATCAATGACAGAATTTTATACTGGAAGGCTTGGAGTTCTCTTTCAAGTAGTTCAGATCTAATACTTCCTTTTGGTAAGAATTCTTTTTTGGGGGAAAAAAAAAAAAGCCCTAGGAAAAAAACTCATTTGCATGACACAGCTTACTTCAATAGGAACTTGGAGAAAGTAGAAAGAAAGGAGAATACAAGCCCTTTCTGGATTCCAGTAACAAAAAGTTGTGGGAATAGAAATGATGCAAGCAAACCTAAAAAGTAAGTGGAAGGTGAAAAATACTTTCATGGTTTAGTTGCTTATGGACTATTTACTCATTATTAATAATGCATATGATGATATTTTCTTGCTGTTCCCTTATAATTTTTAAAGACTCTGGGATTTCTTTCTCCTGCAGTTTCATTTGCTGACATATTCTTCCACTGGAGTAGGATGTGGGTTTTTGGTTTTCTGGGCAGTGTTGATATGTATTGCTGCTTATATCTCTGCAGCTCTCTTATGAACAGGTTCAGATGGCACATGGATTTTAACAGGTTCTGCTGTGAAGGCCCATCCTGAAACAATGACAGTCACCAGCATACACAGAGGAGTTGTCTGTCTTGCAAAGACAATCTGCTAGATTGAGGACACTACCATGTAGCCTTTTGTATTGTGCACATCTGTTGTTCGTGGTAACTTAACAAATGATTGCTTTTGTGTGAGGGCTGTTTATTTTTCTTTCCTGGGCTGGCAGGATAGCTTTGTCTGTAGTACTGTGATAATAGTGCCATTGCTTTGACTCCTGTACTACACTGAACTGGCAGTAAAACTTTAGCTGCTTTCTTCTTTGTCTTTCTAACATTGTGAATTTTCTTTTCATATGTTGAAGAAGAGAATAGAGCTACACTATTATTCTCATTATTAACTTGGATATTCTATTTCTCTGTTATGCTAAAATAATTAATAATTTTTGTGGGACCTTGTTGCTTGTTTTCCAGTAGCAGGTAAACAATACTGCAGCAGACCAGGTTTCTCCTCCTAAAAAGAAATAACATTTATCTAAGAAATAGAGCTTCTGTTCTCCCACCCGTATTGGCTGCTTCTGAAGTGTTTGTGTCCATAGGGGGTGTGTATGTGTGTTGCTGTGGCTGCATGCCCCCATTTCCCACTGAGATGTGAAGGAGTGCTATAAACATGATTTTCTGTGTCATCGCAAGCTTAGAACCAGGCATGAGAACAGCTGTGGAATGATGCTTCTCAGTAGAAGAGCGAGGATGGATTCTGAGCAGTCTAAGGAAGTATAGATGGTGGAAAGAGGCAGTGTTCCTGTAATGAAAACTCTGTATTAACAGTAACTCTCATACAAAATGGCCCTCACTTGTGTCAAGTGGAAGATATTTCTGGTGATCAGATTATTCTGTTTGCCTGAAATGGTAAACTTTGATTTATTAAGTTTTCATTCATATATTCAAATTCAATTTGACTTGCATAAAATTAAGATGCTCTGAAGCATCATCTAAAATGTAGCATTTTACAATGCTACTGCATTTGTTTGTTTTACTCTTATGTTTATATACTTTGTTACTTTGAATATCAAGCAGCCACTTGGCTTTTCATATGTTTGTATGCCTGATTTAATGACTTCCATTGATAGTGCTCAGGCCACATAGAATCATAGAATGGTTTGGGTTGGAAGGAAATTCAAAGATCATCTAGTTCCAACCCCCCTGCCATGAGCAGGGACACCCTCCACTAGATCAGGTTGCCCAAAGCCCCATCCAACCTGGCCTTGAAACAGAGAGAGTGGCTGCACCAGAGAGAGTGAGAACACTAGACCTTTGTTTCCTCCTTTTTGCACTACTTTGCATTTTGCTTTCACTGGCTGGTATCTCTGGGAGGGAGTTTTATTGTTCCTTTCACCCTATTCTGATTTGTCTTCTTCTATGGTCTTATTGTAGTGTCCTGAGCTGCTACTCTGTTTTCTATTTTTCTCAGAGGGAATCCCTCCCTTGAAAGAGACTGACTATACCTACACGGTATGATAAATTCTTGGCTGCCTAGTATGATGTCTGCCTATGAACAGTTTATGCTTAGGCAGAAATATGAGGAGGGAGCTCAGAGGCAGATGGTGTTGCTAGTCTGTACCAGACTGCCAGAGATGAGTCTGAGCCACTAACTTGACTCTTATCTCCTTGTTGGAAGCAGAGAGAACAGTCATGTGTTGGTAGTAGCTCAAGGTGTCGTCAGGAGGAGAGTTAATGTAGTAGGAGTCCAGCTCTCAAGGCAAAAACAGTGGGTGTGCAAGTCTGTAGCAGGGATAATTTAAAATATAACTAAGCCTGTAAGGCTTTTTAATCACCTTGGTGATGTTTGTCTTTTGGCTTTGCTCCTTCTCCTAAGGGAAACTAAAATATTAAGATCTTAAAGGACTCTTCCATCTTGCCAAAGAAGAAAAAGTGCTGTATGAAAAGAGAGGCCCATAACTTCCTGGCATGGGGGAGGAAAGGGTACAAAGCTTGTAGGGCTATGTATTCTTCTGGCAATGAAGAGAAATGGATGCAATATGTGGGGGTTCTTGGACTTCTGGTGGGAAGGAGTAGGGAAGATAGGTGAAAGATGCACTTGACCTAAGCTATAGAAGATGCAAAGCATGAAGTTCTTTAAAGTGAGAATTTCTTGAACCTGTTCCGTTTGCTGCAGATTAAGCAGTGAATCTGATCAAACTTAAATCCAGAGTGTTGCCTAGTCCTCTCACATTCTTGTAAGTAATAGATAGCTGTTGTGTTAATTACTATCGCCCTTGAGGTGACTTAGAGCACCTCTGCTGTTGCTAATACGGGAACAATGTTAGTATAAAATTTCTTCACAAGTATTTATTGTTGTATTTTCACTGTTGTTGACTTTTTTCTTTGTCCTCCTTTATTTAAGGCTGGATGTGGCTGGGTTGCTGAGTTTAGTTGAACTGGAGTTTGGATTACCCTAGAATAGATTGATAAAGTTTGGATCAGAATTGCTGGTTTGACAAGTTAGTGAACTGCAGAGTCATGTGGCTTACAGACAGAAGTAGAGCTAGACTTGTCAAAGATAATGACCATCATATTACTACTCTTTTTTTGTTTGACCAAAACAAAGCTCTTCAGTAATACGATTCAGGAGGTCAGTGTAGTGACTCAGAAAGGAGTAACCCCCTCTAAAAGAGGAATGGAGCTGCTAATCCCCATGTGACTGGAGATATGCTCCTGCTTTGCCTAAAACCATCAGACTCCTACTGACATCTGCTGCCAAAAATAGCAATTCAACTTTCTCACCAGTGTTGCTCGTATGGTTAGTTTCAGTCTTAACAATAAATCACGAAGCAGCTGCTTCTGCATATATCTCTTCTTTTCCCACCTAATCTTCTTGGGTGAAGAATTTTTAAGAGGAAGATAAATAGTCTTTCAATTATGCACCAAGGGATGCATAGCAAAGTACTGATGCTAGGGTTCAGCAGATGTGGACTGACAAGAGTTAAAGCTGCAGTGTTGGAAAAATAATTTTCATCAGCCCATCCAATAAATATATGTTTAAAGAGTTTAAAATAAAATTAAATATATTTAAATTTTTATTAAATATGTTTAAAGCCTATATCCCTGAAATCTTTGATAAACTATACCATTCTACTTGCCCTATATTTGAGTTAAGGTTGGACTTACAGATTAACATAAATGGATCTTTGTCAAACTACAGAAACAAGATCTGTTGGGAATTCAGTATTCTTGGGTTAGAATCTAGTTTAGCTTTGCACTAGCTCTATCTCAATTGTTTCTCTTCTCTTTCTCAGTATTTTAAACTTTTTAAGACTCTAGTAGAGCCAGTCAAGTATCTCTTATCTGTAGAATTCCAATAAAGTCTAAATTTATTGTATAGATAACATCAAGATCTGTCTTTTTAGCCTCTTTCCTCCCACTTTCTGCTGTTGATAAAGTTGAAGTGGGAGACAGACAACATTTTAAATAACTGTGGCGTTTTAAGCAGCATGTTTAGTTAAATCTCTATATTATTGAGATGAGAAATGCTACTGTTTATGGGTTCTTTCTGAGCACATCTGCTGTCAGTACTGTCAAAGCTAAGTATTAATTTGCTAGGAACATTCTCAGGGGAAAAAAATGGTTCGAATCTAGCATAAAGGTGTTAGACTAACAGCTATGTCTTCTGCCCTACAAAGTAGAAATGGGAATGCCCTTTATCTTACCCAGGCACACCTTCCCCCTGAAACAGAACAGGTAAATGGCATTCCTCTTGTTTTTTCCTTTCTTTCCCCAGACGCAAGCATGCACAAACACTTCTGTTTAATATCAGGAAAACATGCTTACTGCAGCTTCCATAACTAGAATAAATGACCTCTTTTTATTACTGCAGAAATAATAGAGTCTCTTGGATCTTTCTCTCTTCTTGTTTACCTCTCAGATGTTGATTAGCCATTGTTGGTTAGTTAGTAGTTTGACAAAAATCAAAGCACAGTCAAATGGGCTGGTTGTAACTGGCATTTGCAGTGAGTCTTTGAAATCATGCCAGTTGTCAAAACGCATCAAGGGCGGGTGCTGCTCCACTCCGTGAGGGAAGGCAGCCAGGAGCTGACTGATAACCAGGCGGGCAGGAGGAGCCCTGCTGAGACTTTGGAGGAGAGCTGCTTTGGGGAGGCCTCCACTGAGGCCGTTTCTAGGTTGCTTCTTCACAACAGGCCTCATCGGCTAACTCACCTTGAGCATGGGAAACCAAGCTCCTAGACATGGGGGAGTGTGCTCTGACAGTAGTTATGGCTGATCCTTTTGCATGTTGTACCCTTTGATATTTGCATGATTACAACTAGCCTTAGATGTTACTAGAAAAATGCCAACAGTGAAAGTATGTGGAATCGGAGAATTCCTTGCAGTAGGTCAGTTCTGATTTTCTTCCCTTCCCCGTGCTAATGGAGGACACCATCTGCTTGTGTTTGCTTCAGAAGGAAAAGCTTTGATATTTGTTTGGTTTTTTTTCCTCTCCCATTTGGCTGGTGCATATTCCAGGTTGTGCATTATCCGTGAAGTTGGCTTTAAAAGAAACTTTTGTCAACTTGGAATAAAGTTCACTTGGTGCTTTAATTGTAATTGTTCCTCCTATCAGTTTAGTTTAAATACATCTAAAAAAATTAAGCTATGCAGATCAGGAAAACTGAATTGATTATTTCTTCCTAATCTTTCAGTAAAGGGAGATCAGATTCAAAGGCCAAAGAACAGAGCTCTTGGGTTTTGCATTTCTTTAGTTTTATGGTGATACCCTTCATCCTTGATATTTTCATATTATAAATTAAGATTAATACATGGCTTATCTGAATTTCTGCAGCTGTAAAATTATCTCTGGATTGGATTAAATTTAGATTACATGCTGTCCTTTTTTTTTTTTTTTAAACAATGAATGGTGTTGAAGCAGAGAGATTACCAGGAAGGGGCGCAAGGGATGATGGCAGAGGGAAAATTTAGGTAATGAGTTGGGTTTTGATCTGCTTTATGATGCACAGAATCTGTTATTACTTTCTCATTTGAAACTTTAATCCTTTCTCTCATTGTGGACTCACAAGACCAAGATACCTATGGCAGGTATGTGCTTATGTGAATATGGTACAGAGGATTATTTTTGGATGGAAGTTAGAAATTTCTGTTGAAAAACCATGTGGTGAAAAGCGGGGAATGAAGCACTGAAGTCAAACAAACAAACAAACAAAATCAGATCTTTCTTTTAAATATGAAAATGTGAGCTCGTCTGATGTTAGTTTACTGCAGTTGGTAAGGGGCGGGGGAGAACTTCAGTAATCTCTGATATAATGTGCTCTCCCTTCCTCTCAGGTGTTACCTGTCTGGGTTAACTAATATAACTACTTCTGTAACAATCTAAAGCACAAGGTGCTGCTTGCTGAGGAGAGCTGTTTTGGTATTATGACTTCCTATGGCTGTGCCTACTTGTGTTCTTGCTATCAGGAACTGTTTCTGGGTTAAGCTTATTTGAAAGGAATTAGAACTTTTGCAAGGTTTGGTGGAGTGGCAGACCGCAATAGCTGCACCCTTGTCTCATCTCTGATGCAAACCGCAGTGCAAATGTTTCCCAACACCTAATACTGACGTTTTTGGAGGCCTCTTCAGGTCAAGCACGTTGGGTTTCATAAGAGATTAAAGTTATAAATGGTTATCAAAGGGAAATGAGGTGGCTGCTCAATTTGGGGTCAGTAAAAAATATTTCTTCGCTCATTTTATGCAAGGGACAACTTGAGACTTGGGGTAGCAGTTGGAATAGGGTTTGCTTGTTGCTGTTGTATGAGCTGAAGTCTTTTTAAATAGATAGTTACAGAAACTTTGTCTTAAACCATACCTTTCAAAATTCTAAAAGGCAGAGTGGAAATTACTGAGACATGAGCTTGCCTTTTAGGAAGTAAAATTTTAGAGCTGGCAGAAACCTACTGAGCCATCAAATGCCTGTACCTAATAGGAGGTTTCTTCTAGCAGAGGCATATTCGGTTTAAAGAGCGTTAGACGCTGGGTAAAGAACTTCCAAGCAAGAAGGTTAAACCAGGCTGCTGACGTCTCAGTCTCTTGTGGTGGGAACATTGCTAGCCTAATTTCATATTGATTTTTAAAACAACAGAATACACTTTGTTTGTATAGCTTTTACACATATCTACCCCCTGCATAATTCTGGAGGGTTAAAACTGTCTTTAAAAAGGCTTCAGAAGGCACTGGTCATAATGAATTGAGTCATTTGTTTGCTGTTGTGCAACATTTTGACAGTGTCTCTGGGAAAGGATTACAAAGTCCGTACCATAAGCCAATGAGTTTATACTGAAAAGAAGGATGGTAACAGCTTGTAGCCTCTTGTTTTGCTCACAGGAAGGAAAAAGTTAACTTTGTCTATAAACATTTTTCCAATACTTGTGGCTTCCTGAAAAGCTTTTCAGTGTGGCGATTCACTAAGTGGGCCGTACCCTGAGGAAACAGTTTGGAGGAGTGATGCTTTCATGTGAGCAGTTTTACGTAACACATAGTGTGAAGTAACATCTAATAACTATGGGATTTCCAGATTCCTTTGAAAGTAGTTCAGCAGGGTTTAGAAACCCGGAAGAGGAAAGATTTAATTTTCCCATTAATCTAGGATATTTTTTTCACCTCTAGTTCACAAATATCCAGTGTAAACAGGCCGTGTCAGGAGATCATCTCTATCTCGTGCTCTGCACGCTTTTGCTCCAATTCCTGTTTGCTGCCTGGGAGAGCTGTAACAATTGTTACGGTAGCAGGCTATTGGGAGCTGTCAGCGGGCAGCCTGGGTTTTGAAAACTGGATCTCCTACTGTCAGATGGCTGCTTCAGGCTCTGGTGCAGTGTCCTAGTAGAGGAGAAAGGGGCGGAGGCTTTCCCTGCTGCTGCTCAGGCATTTTCCAGTTAAATGCCCCCAGACTTATGAGCCACCTGCTTTTACAGAAGAAAATGTTCTCTAAATCTGTGCAGGGAAATTACTTACTCTAGTAACTGCTACCTGATGTGAGTACTGAATAAATGGACTGTATTTTGCTTAAGATGATAGGAAGTGAACATTACTAAGCTATATGGCAAAGAGCATCTTATATCCCATTTACAAGCATTATTGGGTTGAGCCTGAGTGCATGCATTTTTCAAATAAGCTATTTATGTAGCAGTAAACTTTATTTTCTAAATATGTTCTTAATTTTTACTTCTACCTTTTTTTCCCCCCAAAGTACAAGTTAGGCTCCTAATTATGAAAAATGTTGATTTCTTTTACCAGATAAAGGTAATGTTCTGGTTCTGGCTGTGCAGGCTGAAGAAATGACTGCCCTCTCTCCCCTGGTCTGCTGGTTGAATGCCGGTGTGACCTTTCCCAAACCTGTTCTGATCAAAAGAAGCTGACCTAGGAAAGATCTACTGTACAAACTATTTCAAGCTAATTTATTATTTTTTGGCTGAAATGTGCCCTAAGCTGCTCTGTTAATGAAACTAAGTCAGAGGGGGGCATTGATCCATGGAGGGTTGCACTCCTAAGCTGTAGAAGAGATGTATGCTGCCTTCATACACTAATCATAACAGGAGGACTATTGTGCATATATGCATCTTATTCATGTAATTACACTGTGTATTCATATTCAGATTGACACCTTTATGTCCCTCATATCTCTTTCAAGCTCCTGTAACAGAATCAAGCCTGTTTTTTTGTTTTCCTTGGTTTAAAAAGCAGTCCTATCCTGAGCCAGCATGCTGATGGAGCTGTCTTGAATGATATAAATTTTCTGCCCTGTTGATAATTGACTAATGAATCAAACCCAATATATTTTCCATTTGAATGTAATTTCTGTTAGAACTTGAAAGCAGAGCAAAAGACTTTTTGATTATATCTGATTTCATATTATTTAGTTACTAGCAAAATGTTTGTGGTGTTTAGCCTGTAAGCACTGTACGGTACCATTTCATTTAAAAAGAACTTGAATCCTGGCTAGACCTGATCTTCTGCATTGACAAATGTTGTGGATGTTGTGCTTTCTAATGAATGTAAAGAAGCTGGCTTTCCTATCTACCCACATCTCTCTAGTTTTCAGAACTTGCATCTTCTTTTTTTTATTGAAGACCTATATATATTTTTCACGTGAACTTTCTGTGCTGATTTAAAAAGCCGTTTGTTTTTAGTATAGCTATTAGTATCTTAAAATAGAGTGCCCCAACTCCCAAAGAAAGTAAGTGCGTATTGTTTGGTGTGGTAGATTATATAAATCTTTCACTAATGGCCAAATAACAGCAAGATCCACCAGATTGCCCTGCACTCCAGCATGTCTGTCCATTGAGCAATTTCTATGTTGAGCAAAATAATGTATTTGAGAAATATTTAGGGTTTTAATTTCTTTAAATCAAATCTATGTGCAGGCAGATTAAATGGAAAACAATTCAAGTTTTTAACTATTAGCCTAATATGAGACACTCTAAATAGACCCTAAGAAAATACATCAATAACTACTTTAATTTGACAAATTCTTTTTCTTTGCTGTTCTGTAAGCATTAAGACAAATGTGCATGTTGATTTCATCTCTATCTGGTCAATCCTAATAAATATATGTGCATACACACACTTCTAATCACTTTAGGATACATGGTTTATCTGTGTACTGTGAATTTTTTTTGTATGTACTATCTTACTCACTGAGCTTTCCTTTTGCCCTAAGCTCATTTAATAATAGCTATTAAAACTCTAGGCACAATTAACATATTTTCCTACTTTTTTGTGAAATGTTTGAGGATTGGATTAGCACGTATTTCTGAGATTAACTGTATCTTAATCAGATAGCCATTGGATACTTGGCTGAAAATATTCATATCACCCTGGAAACTTGAGCTATCCTCTGCAAGCCCATAAAACCAGTGGGCCTAAATAAGAAGGAAGCATTAAGCAGAGAAAAGAAGCTGCTACAGGGGTTATGAACTCCATCTGAACAACAATAAACTTTTGAAGGTAGTAACAAAAACTGAAGGCATGTATTGTCTTTAAAAGACATTAGGCTTTTTTTTTATAAAAATAACTAGAGAGAGGTATCTTGATGCAGGAGATACAAGAGTACTATTTGTCCAAAAGGGGGACAAGATCTCAGAATTCTGGACCCCAAAAGTGTGTGGCTGTCCATCCATCTTTACCATACCATCACATCAGGTTCATACAGCTTACAGTGTAGGTATGAAACAAATGACTCTTATTCAGAAGCTGAACCAAGTCTCTTTGCCTTACAAATGGGAACTGGGAGGAGGGCAGAGTAAAGATGAAAGAAATTCTTGAAAAGGAGCAATACTTTTCTGAACACAGTTGCTAGAATCTGCCCTGTTTGGCCTGCCTTGAGCATAACCTGAAGAGTGCTATGAGAGATGGTATGGTTGGTTCTTTGTTGTACACTGATCTAGAGATGGAGCTTCATGATATCATTTCCTTTCATTTTTTTTCATCCTTTAATGGGTAAAAATACTGTGGTGTACTTGTATGTCCTGTAAGAGAGAACAAAACATAAGTGGTGGTCCTTTCTTCCATTACATTATGTAATGTGCTGTCCTGCAATGTGTAAGTTGCTGAACACTTACTGCATAGTTACTTCCCTCAGAGGTATTAGATCAAAGGTGGTATTAACTTGTACAATGTCTCCAAAAGCTCTTGATATCTATTGAATGATGCGAAGTCTCACTTCCAAAACTTGTCTCCCGGGCACACTAACATACTTTCATCAAACCTGGAAATACTGGAATGTGTAGCAGTGTGCATATGCATGAGAAATAGTCTTGCAGGAAGACACACATAAAAAAAAATTTACATTCATTTAACATCTCTCAATTTGCAACTGTCTTCTGATTCTGCACAGCAGCAGAATGAAACAGGGTAAAATATGTAGTGCTCACAGGGAGATCAGATAGCACATTTAAATGTGAACAAATGGGCTCAAATTCCAGAGCCGTCATCCTGCTGGCTAATTAAGTATTGCCTAAGGGAGGAAAAAAGCTGTTGTGTGCCTGTGTTGCCTTTTGAAAACCAGGGAGTTCCTGCTTGCTGCTTTAAGTCTCTGGGAGAAAACATTATCTGCAGAGTTGCTGAGACTACATTTATTTAATCCCTTGTCAAGTAGCTGTGCTCAGCTGACGTGTTCTCTCCTAGCAAATACCCTGACATATGTCCATCTATGTCCCTGTTATAAAAAGTATGCTTGCCTATTTCCCAGCTGCCTAATTCTCACTAGTGACTCAAACATTTTCCTTCATTCTTTTTACCAGTCAAAACTCCTTTTGAAATTATAATAGTCATGGTTTTTTTCAGTGCTGCTTTTATGTTATTTCCACCAAGCAAATTCATGGAGCTTGTCTCCTAGACATTAGACTAATGGCTTAATGGAAATTAAGCAGGAAACCCAGAGCCCCCAGTGAGCTGTTTCTTCGTATTGATTTGCTTGCCTGAATTTTTCAAATTGCCCTGTTAGGCATAGGATGGCTAAAGGCAAAATGTCAAGCTGTAGCCTGGATGCTTTGAACTGCAAGCAGACTAGTGATTCTGAGAAACAAATGGAACAAGCATGACTAGTATTGAGGGTGGTCTTGACTTACTAAGCCACTATTCATGTAGCTGTAAATACCATGGGGCCTTTATAGTCCTCCTCGCCAGTGCCTGCAGCGACAGACCTATCTGGAACTGAGAGGTTCTGGCCTGTGAAATACTGTTAGAAATTTTGGTATCTAAATGACTGTTAGGAAAGCACATAATAATGGACAGCAGAGCTTCAAAGGATAAGCTCTATAGTGTGTATGAAATAGAACTAAACTTTAAATGCAGCCAGTTATTAAATATGCTTCTAGTTGGGTGGAGGAGGAGAAACAACACTCAAAAATATTCCCTTGTTTCTCAGTCTGTGAAGTGACTCCTCTTCAGGGTAAGTAGACAGAAATACATTTTAGGAAAGGCTGAGTCTTAGACCCAGAATGTTGTCTGGCTTCAACAGCTGATTAAGTTGTACCTGGCAATGACAGGATCTCAAAGCAGGGGGGTGGGATCAAAGCCCCAGAATTAAAATGGCTTCTAGAACACCTTGTATTGAGAAAATGGACAGATTCTCTTACAAAGCAGTAGTGCATCCTCCATGGTGTTGCCTGGAAGTACTGTAAGAAAATTTCCATTATTGGTAACTTGGCATTTTTTGTGCTTGGATTCTTGTGGGGTTTGAAAATGGAAACAAACTGTTAGGACTGAGGTACGGTTAGGGAAATGTTTAGTCCTAGGCATCTTTGAGCAACTGAGCTCATTTAAGGCTGTATACAATCTGTCTAATTGGGAAGGAAAATGGCAATACAAACTGTACTTTCTCATGTTAAATTTGCCAAGAAATAATAAAAAAAAAACCAAACTGTTTTTCTAGGTGACTTTCTATGATTGTTGTATCTATGATTGTATCTAATACTATCTTAAGCTTTCTATCTGTAAAGTTGTGATATGGTTGTTTGCAAGGGCATGCAAATAGTCAAATGAATCCATTCCCTTCCTGTTGTTCCTTTCATACTTGCCCAGCTGATTTTCTGAGGGGATTATATTTAGAATATTTCTCTGGGCTTATATGAGTTATGAGTTACTTAAGTAACTCATTTTCTCCTTTGCTGCTGTTTTTCCAGGATGCCAAGTGTACGACTTTGGAGATTTGAATTTCACTCAAGTTCCCAACGATGAACTGTACAACAACCTGATTTTATATCCCCGGTCCGTGGGCTTAGCCAGCCAGGTATTGGCTGATGCTGTAAACAGAGCTGTAGCTGCTGGACACAGCTGTGTGACTATAGGAGGTGATCACAGGTGAGCTCAACCAGAAACAGTTAGTGGTGCGTGCTGCAGGTTGACACTTGGGAGTATAAGAATTTAATTAAAAAATAAGGAGATGGTGGGAACAACTTGGGGTCACTTCCTGGCAGTACCATAGGGTAGCAGCATTTTGATTTTATTGCTGGGGCTTTTAGGGTGGAACATAAGACAGCTAAAAAAAATCTGACCTTCTGAAACAGTACTGCTTAGTTCCAGACTGTTCTGCGATCTGCAGATGTACAAATGAGACTTTCCTCTTTGGGAAAGTGTGTGTGATCAGGTCCCTTTAGGAACTGTTGTAGTTTCTTTATTGCTGAATGTTTAGTGACTTGTCTCTTTTGTCCCTCAACTCTCAGAATGTCAGCTTGTAGGATATGTTTGTAATGCCGGTGCACAGACCACTTTGTAATAGGTCTTATAACGTGTGAATATCTTTGTCCTCTTTTTCACTAACCTTTGGTGTGAGAATTGGTTGAAGGTAGGGCATGTAAGAATGAGTTGTGGGGGAAGGTGTCATGACTGGAACCAAAAATGGGTGAATAGCAGAATTGATGAGTGAGCACACTAGATTTTCCAAGATCATTTGGAGCTAGAACAGGTGAAGATTAGAGTGTGGGAAGGGTGTCTGTCAGTACTAGTATAGTCCTGTAGAGTCACTCGGAGTCTCCTGGAATCATGATAGTGGCATGCTACACAGTTTGTATGGGATGCACGNGAGAGAGAGAGAGAGAGGAGAGCTCCTTCTCATCTGTCAGTACTAGTATAGTCCTGTAGAGTCACTCGGAGTCTCCTGGAATCATGATAGTGGCATGCTACACAGTTTGTATGGGATGCACGGATATCTGATGTATTGAAACATGACGATGTTGCTGACTGAAATTGTAGAGACTTCCCATTGTCCTTTTAGTTGTTCTGAAGTAGAAACGGTGACTAATGACTTTGCTACTGTACTTCCAGCTTGGCACTTGGTTCTGTCAGTGGCCACGCACGGCAGTGCCCACACCTTGGTGTAATCTGGGTGGATGCGCATGCTGATATCAACACCCCTCTTACAACTCAGTCTGGAAACCTCCATGGACAACCTCTCTCTTTTCTCTTAAGAGAGCTTCAAGATAAAGTAAGTATCTTGTTTGTACAGTTAGCCTGCATTGTGAATGCCTGGTGTGAGGTGCTTTCTTATCCGCTGCAAATGCGGATCTTTTTTTATCTGAGTATGAGCAAAAAATAGGTATTTTTGTGTGTGTATATATGCACATATACACACAGACATATGTAAATATAGGTATACATACACACAGACTTAGAAACAAGAATAAGAAAAAGCTTTGTGTTGGCACCCTCGTGGGTTGTACGGCAAGCACGAGTTCACACAAGCTGCATGTAGCAGCTGACCATGGTGCCGTTCCTGTGTAATGAGTGGAGTGGGTACTAAGGCTGTGCAATGGCAGCAACCCTACCAACAGAGCAAAAGAGGGAACCTCCCCCAGCTGGGTCTGTGAGAGCGGAGCTCACCCCCAGTAACAGCTGGTTCCTGCATACCTTGCATGCTGCTTCTGCTTAGCTTGGCTCTTCCATGTGTTGACAACCTTGGGGCCTGACAGGGGCTGTTCCTGCATATCTCTTCTAACTGGCTGCTCTGGTGTTGGCTCCACTGGCAAATATTGCAAGTCAGAAGAGCTGTACCTGCTTACAGGGTGCTTTTAAAGAGATAGTCTTTATCTTGCAAAATGGTCAAATTATCAAAAAGAGCCCTTTACCGGGGCACACGGAATGTGCATTGCCAGTTTTTGCTACTGTCAAGACGCTAAGCAGTAGGTTGACCTAAGAACTACATATCCTTTTTGGCTTAGCTACAGACTGTACCTCCATATACAGGTACCTGTAGTATCTACTGGAGACACTACAGTGGCAGCCTATGTGTTGTTAGCAACTGCCTTTGCATCAGGAACTTAGATATGACAACCCGCTTCTGCTGAAGCTTAGGCTGGAGAGTGGGAGCAGGATCAGCAACTACACATCGAGAATTGATGCTGGAGCTGCAGAAAACCTGACTCTCAATTTTATTCTGGCACTTTGCACTGCTAGTAATTTCTCTTAGATATTTTTTTTTCCCCTCTCTGATAAATTTTGGAGGTACTGTGATGATGGAAGTATGCCTCTTCCAAGTAAGATCAAGTATGTTTAACATCTTTATGGCTATTGAAGATACCATTGTGCTAGTACCTGTTTGGCATAGCAAGACTGCTATCATTTGGTAAAGCTCATCTGCTTTTCTCCTGCAAATTCTTTTGAATGAATTCCATCCACAAGTCAACAGAGTCATTTGGTGCTTTTTCATACTTTCCTCTTTCCTAATAATATTTGTGTATGCAAAATCAATAGGGCTTCTTGAAATATACCCAGACATGAGAAGGTTCATACAAAAGGTTAGTCTGGTTTCTTGCCTGTAAGTTACAGGGTGATTTTTAATTTTTTTTTCTTTTTGGCAATGCACCCACTTCTGCAGGAGAGATAGGAAGATCAAAGGAAAATTTTATGAATTTTGCAGCTCATCTAAGGTGAAGTTTATATTTGGTGAGAACAGAACAAAGCCAAGTTCTCTGATAGCTGAAGAAAGAGGAGAAGGTTGCTTTCCTCTTCTGTCAATCAGACAAAAGTATTTAATCTCCTTCCTGGATATGCATTGTTGTTTTCTGGTCTGCTTGGCTCCTGTTCATGAGCAGCAGAGAAAAGCAGTATTTTATTTCAGAGCTACTAAAAGAATACTGTGAGCTTTCTGGGGTCAATGGGGGAGCAGGCCTCTTGCTGGCAGCAGTAGTCAAGAAAAAGTAAGATTAGGCTAAACTCAATTAGTCAGGTATGGCGCTGCTAATAAGATCTCATTACAAGCCCACTAAAATTCCAGCTGTCAGGGAGCCTGTGCAGAAATACCTGACACAAGTGCCTCACCTGTACTTGCAGCTACAAACAGGCATGTGCTCATTTAGAGGCTTTTCTTACCATAGTGTACTCCTGTTTAGAGGTAGGAAAACATCTGTCCTGGTACAAGACGACTTCTACAACAGTATAGGTTTTTAAATAGCCGTTTAGCAGTAGTAGAACGTGCATTTGACAATGCTTGTGTGGCTATGTATCAGTCTCACTGGAGGGAACCTTCATGTACTAACAGGTGTACGTGGCTTGCTCTCTTGCTCGCATTCAGTAGAGCAGTTGGGTTGATAATGGGACAAAAAAAAATCACTGTCCATCTTTCCTGAGTGCTTTGCAAGGATTATTTTTGAGTCCTAAAACTGCCTGCCACCAGCAAGAAGGCTACTCTAGACCTACACTCTGCTAAGCATAAGCTCTTTCTCAAAGCGACAAACTAACCAGTTACACTTTGCTTCTCAAAGAGGTTTTTACCTTGTCAAAGGGAATGTAGCGTAGCGGTGTGAGAGGACAAGGGAGATCTTGCGGTGAGCCTTCTCTCTCCTTCCTTGCTTTTGCTCATTCTGTGAAGGGGTTTCTGAGCAAACCCTCTGCACCATGACCACATCTGTGTGTATGCTTCTCTGGGAGGACCCCAATACTTCCACTAAACTGAGTCACGAGATTCGGTCATCAACCTAATAGGCTCAGGAAGACTAGTTAGCACTTGACTCCCTGTATAGATTGTTCTGTAGAACCACAGAGAAACAACTACTTTGAGGATATAAAAAGAGAGCAAAATAGCCTACGTGATTACATTTTTATCTTCCTGATTCACTGCCCATTTCTACTAACTGGTACTACTCTTCCGGCACCTCCAGGCATCTTGTTCTTCATTCCCGACTAAGAGGCCATGAGACAGAGGTAGTGGTGTAACATACTGTCTCTCTTGGAGGCACAATCCGTTTACTGTTCTTGACCTCGTGTCACCAACTCAGTTTAGCTGCTGTAATCTTCTGTAGGACTGCATGAGACCTGAGTCAGGGGCAAGGTCTCTTTGCTTGGTTAGTTTCTGAGCCACATCAAGCCCTAGCACAACATAATGAGGGGGGAACTGATGTGGCAGCAACTGCCTAAATTAGCACAACTGCCAAGAGCTCCCCAGGCCTGTTTCAAGTGCTGCAGTTCGCTCACCTGTTTTCAGAATCCCTTAGCCAGTGCTAATGAGCTTGGTCAATGCTCTGCTGAATTAAACATCCCCGTGTAGCAGACAACATGAAGTATAGAAGTGATGCATCTGGCTATGAAATAAAATGAAGCATTTGGCCAGGCTGCCATAGAACAAACCCTGGTGTTGCTTGCACAGTCCATTCACAGGCTGTCAGCTGTCATACTTGTTGGGCCAGGTAGCTTCACAGGAGCAGTGCCAGGTACTCCTCAAAGCAAGGTGGCACTTTAGGGTTTTTTTAAAAAACTTTTAAAATTATAATGCTCTGACCGGCATTCCTCAAACCATTAGTGTCAGGGCTCCTGAAATCATTCAAACTCATAAACTGCTGTTAATAACTTACCATGAAAATGCCTGCACCTTTTTCTGATGCCTGTGTGACTTTACTATCAGCAACTCCTTTTCTAGTGCAACAAGGTAAAAACAGAGCCTACCAAAGGAAGTTAAGGCATTCCATTTTCTTTATTTGAAGAGGAAAAGGTATAGTTAAAAAGGGTGGTATTAAATCTCCTAAATCATTGATACTAGAGAGTATCTGACAATACTGTCAATATTATCAACACTCCAATTCATTTACCCCTCTTCTGAATTCATGACTGCAGAAAAGTTTCAGGTCATTGCCCTGTAGTAACAAATACTTTTATCATATGTGCTTATTTAATCCCAAGGTAATTAAATCAGCCATGGGTGTGTTAGCCTTTAGAAACAAATCCAAATGTTGTAACTAGAATATAATTAGTAATTGAGAAGTATAAGAGGGAAGCAAAGCCTTCTTGCTGCTTGACAGCTGTGTTGGCTGTAGCCATTTTCAGAGCTGGGAGAGGAAGAAGAGACACTTGAGTTAATTTAAAGCACTCCTAAAATTAGTAGATATTACTGACTGAAGGATTTTTATAATTGCATATAATTTTCAATTTGCTGTCCTAGAGCTGCTCTCTTCAGTTCTACATTAAAAACCAGTATGATGTACCCCAGTGTGGCCTGGAGGCCCAACTTCTTGTCACTTTTTTATTTCCCTCTTTGAATTTGTGCATCTTTAATGTTCTTTTTGCAACAACATTTGCATGACTTTTTAGGAGAATCACTAAAAAGACACAGGTGCCTTGTTTTTTGTTCTCCCACTTAAGTATGATGTACTAGGTAAGTTGCATAGCGTTACCATTAAATACACTACATGATCTCCATCCGGGTATGTAGTTTCTTATCATCCCCCCTTACGTGCAGTGGTGCTAATTACCTATTGCTTGTGGGCTTGGGCTTTTTATTTCTCCTCTTCAAACTGGAAAATGCAGAGGAGCTAAAAACTTCATCCACTAGCATTCAACTCAGGTAAAATGGTATGACAAAGGTAAGGACTGATTAAATCAGGAAGCCAAACTCTCAAGTTTCTCTGTTGAGACAGAGAAAAGATGCTATAAATAAAATATTGAGGGAAGCGTTAAATAGATTTCCTATATAGGTCATTAAACTAACATACTATCAAACCTTTGCTTGCAGGTACCACAACTTCCTGGTTTTTCCTGGCTAAAGCCCTGCCTTTCAGCGTCTGATATTGTGTACATTGGTTTGAGGGATGTGGATCCTGCTGAATAGTAAGTTGATTTAGATTAAAGGATTTTTGTGAAGGCTGAAATCATGAGCTTCTTTCCACATCTGGCTGGTCACAAGGATTGCTAGATTTAGGTTTAGGCCAATAGTGATTTTTTTTTTTTTCAAAAATTTCATTTTAACAGCTATATTTTGAAGAACTATGACATCCAGTATTTTTCCATGAGGGATATTGATCGCCTTGGAATTCAGAAAGTTATGGAAAGAACATTCGAACAACTGATGGGCAGGTAACAAACTATTGTCTGATTTAAACGACTCTTACATTCACTTGTTGAATATCTACTTTCCTGAAAGTTAAATGAATGTCACTCTCGCTGTGAAGCATCCTAACAGAACTGTGACGCTGCTCAGTAAATAGTGAAGTTTTACCACTGAATTTAGTCCTCGACTTTCACATCTTGAACTGGAACCATTTCACAGTGTTTAGTAAAAAGCTATGAGTTACATCAGTTTCTACAGTTGTAGCTGTTTTATATGATTTGTTCTGTTTCAACTCAGAGTCATTATACTTTTCAAAATGTATATAGCAGCTTGACAGTAACTTGCATTCAGCTGTTAGTACATGAGGTAGAAGCATTTGGTGGCTTCCTTCTTAGACTATGCTCACATACGCTGTCCTGATGACAATTGCTACTTTCCGTTCACTGCACCCACTCTTACTTAAGCTTAGTACTGACGTCTTTGCTAACCTTGCTCAGGTTTGGGGAACCAGATCAGGGAGCAAATCAATGCTAGTCTGGGGATTCATGGAAAGGATCAGGGTTAGAAAGGGTAACTGCTCACCACAGGGTAGAACCAAGTCCTGTGAGCAGAACACGGTCCGGGTGTCTGTGCTGCATGCTGTTGTATCTATCACCCTTCCTGGCTGCAGCTGGGCCAAGTAAAGAAGTTGCTAATCCAGATGCTTCTCCCTACTGAGCACCTGCAGTTAGCTGGAAGTACAAGTCTACCACTTAAATAGGTCATCTGAGTGACAGTGTCCAATTTATTAAGCTGTCATCAGTTGCCAGACTTCATGTAGTAACTAACTCATGTTTTAGGTTTGAAATTATACTTGACTTTTTCATCACCTAGGCTTACATGGCAGAGTTTAGAGGCAGCCTTCAACTATTGACCTGAAAAATGGAGAGTGCCCCAGTCATCTTGATGAGCTGTCTATGAAATCCTCAAGCTTCGTGCTTCCTTCATCCTAGATGCCATGCAAATCAATGTTTCAGCCTTTCACCCTGGCCTTCTGTACAAAAGGAGAAAAGGCTGGATTATATCATACATTTCTCTACATTTTTCCAACTAAGGAGACAAATACCAGATAAGATGGTTAGAACTAAAGTACTTCTCTTCAGCCAAATCACACCCTGAGCAGCTGCTCAGTGAAACTAGAAGACAAACTTATGTTTTCCCAACGTGTGCTGGGGAAAGAGATGTTTCAGAGTCCAAAGATGTTAAAAAAAAAAAAAAAAAAAAAAAAAATCCTTTCCAAGTGCATGTAAGACATGGCATAGGACTTAAGGGGGGGACCTTTAACATCATGGAGCATGATGCTACTTCACTGATCAGCCTGGACAGTAGGAAGTACATGTAGAAAAAGTTTAAGGTTTTGAGATTGCTTTTTCTTGTTTTATTCTGTCTCAGGAGACAGAGACCAATTCACCTGAGTTTTGACATTGATGCTTTTGATCCTTCACTGGCTCCAGCAACTGGGACTCCTGTTCTAGGTGGATTAACTTACAGAGAAGGAATGTACATCACGGAGGAAATACACAACACAGGTAGGAGTTGACCAGCAGTACTGGACTAAGCGAGGACAGGACAAACTACATATTGGTTATGTTTTTCCTGTGTAAGTAGCTAATAGATGTAGTCAAAGCTAAAGTGCCTACAAAGTCAATTCAACCTTCAGTAAGGGAAAAAAGTCCTATGGTTGGGCAATACCTCACATGTTGCAAGCAGCTTAACCATCAACAACTTCAACTTACCAGAAGTAAATAAAATACATCTCATAGTAACAACTGATGCCAAAAATTACTTGGGTCATCTTGTATAATACTGTTCCCTATTCCTAGATACATGAGGTGAGATGTAAAAATGGGCATCTAAAATAAAAAAAAATGGATGCAAACAATTTTAAACAGTTTGAAATTCCATTCTAGGATTGAAGCCTAACAAATTGAGCTTTCCTTAAGTGCACTGCAGTTGACTCAATATATGAGGACTTACCTCCTTATGCCATGGAGATTTTATTTAATGTGTTTAAACAGTGAGTTATTTGCAGTAAAAGAATGGAAAAAGATACCAACCAGACAACAGATTCAATAGAATCCTGAATAGGATGACAAAAAATACTAAGTGAGACTATTTTACATCCCCTAATTTTTGGACTGGGAGAAAACAAGCTTAACAAACCATTCCTTTTGTAAGCGTATATGGAATATCAAACTTTTTTCCTGAATGCTAAAAGCATGAATGAGTGAGGTAGTGACAATGTAAGAAAGAACCAAATTAAAACCACAAACTTGCACCTAAGAATGATAACCACATCCCTCACCTGAGAGAGAGCCCATTTTACTTGTCTAAGAGGTAGAGTAGGTCACAAGCTCAAATATCAGCGTTGCTGCAATTAACAAGAGGCTGCAAAAGAAACCCTACTGGATGTTTTGCCCTTTTTCATGGTAACAAAGCTGTCAATCATTTTCACAGGAATGCTTTCAGCTGTAGACATGGTTGAAGTCAATCCACTGCTTGGAGCTTCTCAAGAGGAAGTAAATGCAACTGCTAGTCTTGCAGTGGACGTGATAGCAACATGCTTTGGGCAGACAAGGGAAGGAGCACACACGGCTTTTGATGAACTCCCAACACCCAGTTCTCCAGATGAATCTGACAGTGAAGAGCAAGTGAGGATTTAAGAACCCAACCTGTTGGGTACACTGGACATTACAGAGCTCTGCTAAGGCACCTGAGTGGATAGTCAACACTTGGCAAATACTGTTAACTTCTCAATTTTTAAATAAACTAGCTTTTCCACTGATTGGTGGCTACTTTATTACATACCAAGATTTATTCATTTAGTTTAGTTAAGTATATACAAATTGAGACAATAAAATATTTATTACCTTCTTATTAATCTTACCAGTAGTTCAAGTCTGTCTCTGCATTTTCCTTTTACTCCCATTCTGTGTCTTTCTAGTGTCAGTACAGTTTCAGTTGAACATGCTGTCTCACGAGACAGTTCAATCGTCAGGCAGTCAAAGGGAACAGACAGCCCCTCCAGTTCCTCAGCAGTGGAAAAGCTCATCTTGGGCATGAAGATTCATCTGCTGCGAAAGAACTTGTAGTATACCACACCTCCTAGGATGATTAGTTCCAGGATGATGACAATTGACAGCAACAACTTATTAGTGGTTACTCTAGAGTTAAAAAATAAAAAAAAAAATAAAATCCAAGATAGCTTTTTTTTCCCCTGTGATTACAAAAGCAAGTTCTAGATAATTTGATCACTATCTTATCTTACCTTTAATAAGTATAGTCCCTGTTTCAGTTAGACCCCCAAAGTGCTATTCAATAGCTCTTCACAAGCAGGAAGGGACAAACTCAGTAGTTTCCTACTCATGTTTTCCTGGAAATTCTGCTTAAGTATTCTACTTCAAGAGTAGCAGTTCTATTCCTCTCCTCCCACCCTGCATAAGGCAAAGCATTCTGCTCTTTGTGCGCCTACTCATTCAACTAAGCCAAGAGGAAAAAAATCAACTGAACTCCTATGCTAAAACCTATGTTGTGCTTTTTCTTAGAACTTTGTAGTTGAGTAAAACTATCAAATCCCAAAAGAATGATGTACTTTTACTCCTGAAAATACAGTTATAACTTCCTTTAGCAATGGGCATAAAGGAAAAGCTGTTAGGCCAGAAGTACCTACTGGCACTATCCTTCATGAACTGGTTTACAAGGATAATTAAACCACATAGTTAAGAACCTGTAAATACACTTAAGCAGCCAGGACTTTAGTCATCAAAATAGCATATGGTCAGGCTCAGAGTTTCTCATATGACAATCAGGCTACTCTAGGGCATTACTATGGGCTAACCAGATTTGTCTGTGTCATCAGGCATCTAACTCACTCAATGCTGCAGTGATTTATGGCACAGCTTTTTCCAACCTGAGTAACACAGAGTTCCATCTAAAGTTACCATTAGCACTTCAGTGTAACTTGCGCTTATGTCTTCACCACAGCTGACCACACGGGATGGTTAAAGCCCTGTATTACCCTAAGTGACCAGCACAACTTCAGTAGTGTTCAACTGCCTGTACTCATTAAGTAATTACCAGACAGGAGAAAACCCAAATCAGGGTCTGCACAGGGGCACACAGTCTGTTTAAACATTCCCTAAACCTCCCTGCAGTTCCAGCTGACACCCTAGTCTTTATTACTTTGCCTGAAACCTGCCAGCAACAATGCTACCTGCTGAGTGCTGCTCTGAGGTCACAGTCACGCTACTCACCTCCTGGACATAGAACGTAGAATCTTGCGACTCTTGCTCAAGTTCTCACTTGTATTCACCAACTAAGAAGAAACAAAAGTGATTTCACAGTTGAACAAGTATACAGCAACTCTGTAAAGATGCACCTGGAAATAGCTGGTGTTGAAATGTTACGATTAATAATGGGACCAAGGCTAATCATATATTCTGAAAATTCAGACAACATTGTTCTCCACACACAATACAAGCTGGAAGCATTGTCTCCTTTCTAAGGAGGAAACGACTTCCATATTTACTTTCCCGTAGTTACATACAAAGATATGCAATTTAGGATCACTTTCTGACTCTTTAGTTAATCTACAAGTATCAGAAAGTTGGTAGTAGCTCCTTTCATTAAATTTCATTATTCTAGTTGTTGACACCAGAAGAAAATGATACCAATGTGTTGACACTCCCCAGCGCATGTCTGGAACCCTTTGAAACACTGTTCAATTTCTAGCAAAGAACAAACTGTGTTGCGCTGACAGGTCTAAGCAACCCAGCAGGTATGAGCTCTGAACTGTTAACAGATAATCCATTTCAGCTTTGTAACGCTCAGAAATAAACTGTCAGGTATTTCTCAGTCAGCTATTAAGCAGCATGTAATTAAGTGAGGTTACAGACAACTAAAAAAGCTGTTGCCTCTCAAACAGAGTCAGGATTCACAATGTACGGCCACTCGAGGTCCCCAGGTAAGATTTCACTATTCCACTTCCAAACCTCCAAGAGAAGCAGGTCACTTACCACCACAGACTCCTGCCTGCACAATTCCTCTGTAGTTTAAGCCGTTTCCCTCACCTGCGAAACTGGCCCTGTAGGTACGTTACTTTGCACTGAGATGGACTGGACCAAGCTAGGAAGAAAACTACCAAGTCCATTCAAAGCATACTAGATTTCCCATCTTTGCTTCCAGTTGGAATGTGCGGGTAATGCAATGCAGCCATACAATGCCTAAGCGGCTCGCAAGAGATGCCACAGCTTCATGAACAATCTGTGGACAGACTGACGTGCTTGAAGGACTGCAATATTTTTTATTAGAAGAAGAACAGACAAAAACTATACCTACAAACCTTAAGATCACATTTTCCTTCCTGCTTTTCAACGCAAATTTGGGAGCAGGACAAATCAAATTCTGACTGAAATCAAAAAGCTACTTAAATGAAAAAGCTACAGGCTTTGTTGCAATGAGTAGAGGTAACTCCCAAGAAAAGGGGTTTGCTTTTCGTTTTGGCTGAGCATGCTTACTTGCCAAACTCAGTGCGTCCCTGCAAGTCACTCACCTAAAAGCTTTACGCTGAGGATCCCTTGTACACACAGAAAATCCCATCAGTTTGTTACTTCAAAAATCAAATTACCAGGTTTGCAAATGTGTGTAAGCAAAACAAATTAACTACTTTTTGAAGCCTCCACAGTAGAAGCAGAGCTGCTTGACCCAAGGATGAAGAACAAGCATCTTGTCTGATACTACCTTCTCCCTCCTTAGCTAACCTACAAATGTTGGAAGGTTAGTAACTAAGTAATCAAGCTTCTGTTAAATTTCATTTCATTAGAAGAACTTGCTAACTGCCTCTCAAATCTAAACCTTTACTAGTAACCTAGTGGTGGGCTACTCCTTACCATTCTTTTAAAATCTAATTTTTTCAGTAATGCTATTTGTTTTTAGCAAGTTCATAGCTCTACTATCCGATCTTGCACAGACACAGCAGTGGACATCTAGCCATTACCCTTTGGGCCCTTCTACAGTAATTATTTTCCTTTCATGAGCACAGCATAGAAATGTGGCAACCTGGATCTGGTCTGCAGGAACTTCGATTGGACTAGGGAGGTCTCCAAGAGTCATTACTGGCATAGAGTTTCCACCAAGCTAATGTCAAGTTGTTTCACTACAATGCCCACGGTTCCTCTGCTTACTCTGCTCTTGGTGCGTTCCAGCTGCTCCCGTTGCTCCCCAAGTTCTTCAATTATATCGGTGCCGATCTGATCTGTTTCGGCAGCAATTCGGTGCGAACGCTCAATGCTCTGACTGGCTCGGTTCAGGCTGTCTGTTCCCTGGAGAAGCAGCACCCTCTGTGACTGCAGATTAGTCTGAAAAATAATGTAAGCTTAACTATTAAGCACAAAAGCAGAGGTATTAGGCTTCTGAGATATTAAAAAGTTAGGACGTGACTCCATAGGCCATCCACTTGTATTAGCTGTACATGCTTCTTACGTTAACTGATGCAGCCCAGTTAATTTTGAAAGAGTTCTTGTTCACATTGTAAGATTATGGCCAAATGGTTGAACTTTGAAAAAGAAGGACACACAGCTACAGAGTTAAAACAGTTACAAAAAACTGTCTTTGCAACAATCTACTTTTCCATCAAAGAACATTTACACGAAAACAATCTCTTTGCTTTCCAGATGCTAACGTCTTTCCGTTGGTATCTATAGTCTTATTTGTGATTTCACAGTTGGTTGCCAGGGAAATCATTAAGAGTTTACAGCCAAAAGGATTAGGAACCAACAGCACTAACAGATGGACTGCTAAGTAACAAAGATCCTCTTTTCATGCCAGCAGCCTCAGCTAGAGGATAAGAAATGTTTGCTGACCTTGGGGCCAAAAGGTGGCTCAAAATAAAGTATTTTCTTAAGCTTCAGAACATCTAATCTACCACCCTGTTCTCAAGTTTTAGAGGAACCAAGCGAGAGGAATCAAATGCAAAAATTTACCAAGCTACTGCAGAATGAGATACTAAGGAAAGAGCCTCCCTCAAACCTTCCTTAGATAAGGAAGAGAAACAAAAAGCCAGCCTCCACGAACTTTCTGTACAGATGACAGTGTTTTGAAGATAATAAGCAGATTCAGTCTCACTAGCTCAGATACATCTATCTGAGTGTATGCAGTAAACAAAGAAATTGGTGTATTTCTTCCACTGCAGCAGCACATCCATAGTGATCAAAGTACTAGAGGATGACTTTTATATTTTCTTGAAATTATTTCCACTGAGACTGCTTAAAAAGGTAATTCTACCAAGGAACCTATACAGTGTATGATTCACACACTTTGCTAGTTTTGGAGACTAAAAACTAGATCCGTTGACCTTTCTTCTCAGTCAGTAGCATCACTTTTGTGTTTTCACTGCTGTGGGGTAATGATTAAATAACGCATTTCAGTACAGAACGTTGTGTAAGTTACTAACCTCATGTTAGTAACAAGGAGTTCCATTTTGATTACATTCTTATCTCTGTTTTAGAACAAAAAGCTCTCCTTTGAGTTCCGAGTGGTTTTTCTCCTCCCTAAGATACTCATATTACATGCAGAGATATACAGGGAGTTACACAAGCACAGAAGCTAAGTGGATTAAAGTAGAAACACTGTAAACAACACATCTGGAATACTGTCTTTAAACAATCACAGCAATGTTAAATAAAATTTATATCTAATTCTCACACTCTGTTCATTTTCTGTGGAGAAGATTCCGTATTTTATATCGCCTTGACTTCCAGGGCCCAGTCCCAAATCTGTGCTTCTCATCTCTCTCTGGAACATGGAGAGGTCTCTTCTGTACGCCCGGATTTTGCTCATCATTTGGTTGCGGAAAGGCAGAGGAGCATACTTCAGTTCTTCCTCCATTTCCCGCAGCTTTAACGAAAGAAAAGGTGTTTATTTTTTAAAGCACCAAATCTACTCTTATCAGCAGCTACACTCAAAACTCACCACCAGATGAAGGGATTGGGCAAGGGGGATTAACCCCAAGCCCTGTACCCCTCATCTAGTATCGAGTGCACCATTCTGCCTAATGCTGTTCAGCCCACATGGATTTTCAGATACACAATGCCTCAAGTAAAAAAAAAAATAAATAAAAATTGCCAAGCTTAAATACTTGATTTCTTCTGAAACACCACTCTAGATCTTCAAAATTTGCAGTTCTCACTTTCATATAGCTTAAGCATTTATAGAATGGGTACCAGCTTCTCATCGTATCTATGTAACAGAAATCTATTGCAGAGGCGGGCAGGCCACTAAATTCACACTCTGAACATTGGGCATGGCAACCGGAGTTAGGATTTGTAAACCCTGAGATTTTGGATGTGTGAATTTTCACATCAACTTTTAGCAACAGCTGTTACAAATACACAATGCTTACAGCTGTCCGTCAAATGAGCTCGCTCACAGTATGAACTCTACATGTCACACATCACCTACACAGATACACCTCAATAAAACCCAGTAAGTTAGAGGAATAAAGCATCGCGTTTAGCTGTGACTTAAAAACATCCTAACAAACAGCACATTAATATGAAAAGAAAGCTTAATCCATAATGTCTTGCTTAAAAAGACATGTCACATGGGGTTTCTTTCTGCTGCTCCATGTCACCTGCTCTCCAGGAAGCCTATAGAACAGACGTTTCAAATATTCAAGGTCCCTGATAATCAGATTATTATAGAAAGATCAGATGGGTTAAGACCAACATGAAAAAAAGACAGTAGGGAAAAAAAGAAAAAAGCAGCAGATTCTCTACATGCTGTCCCTACAATCTCTAGCGATTTTAATTGCACCTCTATCGCTCTCCTTTGCTCAAAGGGAAGGCAATATCCAAACCGAGCACTCAGAAAAACCCACAAATACATGTAAAAACATTTGTCTATAGCTGTATAAGTATATAGATAGATACAACAAGCTTGACAAACACAGACACACGTAACAGATCAACTAATCAAACATTAAAAAAATAGACTGTCTGCCAGAATAGGATCCATAAAGAAAGCAAAATTTGGAAGTATTGTCCTTTTTAAGGCATCAATATTTCAACCGTTCAGAAAGGCCAGCAGCCTAGACTTGTGTTTACCGTTTCATTTGCTTCACGCTGTTTCTCATCAAATTCTCGAACTAGTTTTTTCTTCTCCTCTGTGAAAGAAAAGGTAGTATGTCAGATAAACTACAGAGAAATGACAACAGAATTCCAACTCAATCCATTATAGACAAGGAAGCTGCCACAGACAGCTGATTACAGAGATGGCCGATTACAGAGACGCCGGGTCAAAATTTACCGCAAACAGGAACAGCCTGTTCTTACAACAACTTTTCAGAAGGGGGTAGCCAGGGGAAAGCAGAAACCACCCTTCCAAATGCTGGCTGCTACATCTGGTAGACAAGTCATTTTTCAAACCTGAAATATTTCTTCTGACTTATTATCCTCCAATCTCCACTGACAGAATTGCATCTTGAAAAACATTTAACATGAAATAATAACAAAGATGACATGCTGGTAAACAGCTCATAAATATTTCTTAGTTCTTGCACATATTTTGCAAGATTACTGAAGGCTGAAATTACAATTTGGTTTTGAACAGAACATCAAGTCAATTTACATTTCCAAGTGAGCCCTTAAGTTCCTGGCAGATAGGGCGCTCTGCATTCTCCTGGTCATAAAGTAACCAGGTAAAAGGGATAAGCATTCCAGAGTACCCAGAGATTAAAGATGCCATCAAGATACCACCTCAGGTTCACAGATTAATGCCCAAAAGCTTCTCTCTTCTGGAATGACATCAGTTGTTTGAATCAGCCAACACCACTACACATTATAGTTGTTTGAGACAGTCATTTGCTAAGATCCTCATAGCTAGGGAATGGGTTTCAGCACTGTTCTTCTATTTTTAAACAAAACCTTAAGACATGTATTTTTCATGTCTTAAAAAACTATCACACCTCTCTAATATCCACGATCAAAGAAAGTATAATTCTGAAACTCCCCTTATCTCTATGGAGCAAAAAGATACGTTTTATAAGCTTTTGCAAAAGCTCTGAAGACGGCCACCAGAAGACTCTTGCAGAGTACTGCGAATGAAACCAAATTCTATTACAACTCTGATAAACATGCACTAGCCTAAGTCATCTCTCTCAAAAGAGAATAATTCAGTCTTAAATAAAATTTTGGGTAGCAAAAAAAATGCAGTCATCTTGGCAAAACCTCTCTAATTTGATTAAAGACAAAATTAAAGATGACATTATGAAAACATTGTTGCAGTAAAAAAATGACTTGATAATACCTTTTGTAAATATGGTCCTCTGCAAAAGCAGCAGTTTTTAAATCACTGAGCTCTCAACAAAGAATAGGAAAAAATGTGAAGCAATCAAAACATTTTTAGATAGCTCCTCTCATACACACGACATCCCTAAGCTGCAGGCTTTCCTTTTCAGTTCAAATTCATTTGAACGCAGGGAACTTAAGACAGAATTAAAACCCATGAGCTAACAAGAAGCCGTGCTCTCAAGTAGCACAGAATTATTGCAGACTCAGCTACATTATGACTGTTAATATATTACACACTAGCTGGTATCAGCAAACGCAGTTTCACATCCTGGTTTATTCAGGAGGAAATGCTGACTTTTGAGGTTCCTAAATACACTCTCCTCAACTTCTTCCATGATTTGCCATCAGGTACATTTGTGCTGATGCAATTGTTTGTGTAGCTGGGTTGCAAGTGAAATCATGGACATGAACTGCAGGAAAACAGCCTTCAGAAGCCAATATTTTGCTTCACACAGGTCATTTCACTAATCCGATTTAAGCAGCGCCCTCTTACAACAACCACTGTTTCAAACTAATTGAAACCTGGTGCAGTACTGAAAAAGCAGTATTTTACCATCTTTGCGTCTCCCAAGCAGATTAAGATGACACTGCACTTAGAAACGAACAGCCAAAGAAATGCTAGTTTCCAAAAGTCAAGTAGCAACGGCTTCAGACTTTTTTGTCTATATGCCAAAAAGAAATCTGGCAATGTGGCTTGAAAGCATCATATTGGATCTGGCCTAACAGAAATGCCAGAATACATTGAGCACTTATTCATATCACTCCACATTAAACTATGACTCAAAGTATACTGAGAGAACTTTTTTAATGCAGCAAAAGTAAAAAGTACCTAAGCCACAGTAACATTACCCACATGCTCATCAACATTTAGCCGATTTATTTCTAACCAGTTAGAAATAGATTCCGTTGAAAAGTACAGCTAACTGAATCAATTTAGAAGAAAGTTTCTATATTTGAAACTGATCCAGGCTGCTTCAAATGCCTTCTTACAAATCTGGAAGGAAAAAAATTGTTTCTAGAGCTAGGAATTTTTTACCTTGTTTGTTTATATAGAGTGGAACAGCATTTCCAAACCTCTGCCCTTCAAAGATGTCCCAAGGACTACAGATTCTGTCTTCCCTCAAGACTGGGAGTGTGCCAATCATCTTAAAAGCGTATGCAGGGTATCTTTTATCCCCTCCTGAAGTTTTCAGGATCAGATAACACGAAAAATAAAGATACACCCCACTCCCCATAAGTACAAGAAGCAAGCAAAGCACATGAGGAGAATGGAATGCCTCTACCAGATAGACAAATTCCTAACTGATCTTAAACTCTTTTAGATATACTTTCCAAAAATATTACCAGGATTTTTGCAGCAAGTTTAAAGAATAGTCATTAAAATTTAACAGCGTGTCTGACAAATCAGTTTGTAATTATTTGCAATCTGTTGAAAAAAAAAATTATCTACAAGCATTGCAAAACTTGCTGCCTGTAAATACTCCATTTAAGCCCACTGCTCAGAATTCATCGCCCGAGACTACCCCAGATCCAAGAAGACCTGGCAAAGCTTTATCACACCAAGAAATTGACCACTCTCCGTATCTTTTATGCTTTTTATTCTTGTTGACTGCTAGTGAAATTAAGCCAGCTTTGACAGAAAGCTGTCATTTGCAGGTTTGAACATCTTTCTTGCACCAACCTTTCTAGAAATGCTGATGACAAGGACCGTGCCCCTGAATTTAACTCATTATTAAATGGAAAGCCAGGTGAGAAACAGAACTTCAAGCTTTTCATAGCCTGTGTTGTCTAGCACAGACTGGTATATTCTGAACCAACCATTTTTATGATTTTACACCTAAACAAGTAAAAGTGATCCATTCTGGGAGAATGACAAGACTATCGCAGAACGCGGCTGAGAGCCCTTGCTCCTTCCAGTGGTACAAAACCCAAGATGAGCTACAGCAGCTCACGATAACTGTGTAACGTGTTTCTCATACAAGGGAAGTATTTAATCAAAGAGATTCAGTGACACTGGTAAAATTTTCCTTGTCAGATCACTTCCCTTTCCATTTCTCAGAATACTGCCAAGTATAAGAACTGAATAAGAAGTGCAACGCCAAGTCCTACAGAGAAGTGTTCTGTCAGCATGTTTTACCAACTGGTATGGTATAAAGAATACCCACAAAATCAGGTTTTGCTTCTAACATAACTTTGTATATAGCTTGATAGTTTTTTCTTGTCTGTGGGTAGGTAGTGCACAAACCAAAGTTTTAAAACAGTCATTTAAAATTAAAATCTTCTTCA
This sequence comes from Aramus guarauna, assembly GCA_013400195.1. Classification (NCBI taxonomy): domain Eukaryota; kingdom Metazoa; phylum Chordata; class Aves; order Gruiformes; family Aramidae; genus Aramus; species Aramus guarauna. The sequence goes on along the minus strand of VXBL01005655.1, from coordinate 952,578 downwards.
GTAAGGCTACAAATGGCTGTGGACAGTTGTCATAACAAAAACTGCTTTTAATTCTGGCGATGAGGTTTTAAAGAAGAGTCCAACAATGACAAAGAAAAATAAAAATAACCCCAAAGCGTTGCAGTTTAGGCAGTTCACCTAGAAACAGCACGAAATAACCTCCCATTCACATCTCCTCCTCCTCCTCCCCCGGGATGAGGCTGAAGCTCCGGAGGTGNCAGCTGCTCCCCGGCAGGGCGGAGGGAAAGCACGGCCAGGCCCCGAGCCCCCGCTCCCGGTGGAGCCCAGCCCGCTCCCGGTGGAGCCCAGCCCGCTGCCGGCGCACCGTCCCGCGACCGCTACAGCCCTCCCACGAGGAACAAGGAGCGGCCGCCGCCCGCCCCCGCCTCACCGGCCGCGCTGCCCCGCAGCCGCTCGGGGACGCCCCGCAGATCTCCGTGCAATCCCCGGAAGATCTCGTGCAGCCGCTCCAGGTGCTCCGAGGACCCGGAGCCGCGGCCCGCCATGGCAGACAGCCGCCTCCGGCCACGCTCGGCGACAGCTCCCGCTTCCCCCTGCCCCCGCGGCTACCGAGCCACTTCCGCCATCGGCGGAGGCTTGGGCCTCCCCCAGCGCTGGCGGGCGCCCTGAACGCCGCCCGACCGCGAAACCGCCCCGCGGCGGGGCCAGCGCGGGCAGCCCGCTGCGGCCTGCTCCCCGTGGGAAAGGGCCGCCACACGCGTTGCGACAGGGCTGTCGGCGACGCCGCCCGGCGGTCACCGGCGCCAAGGCCCATCAGGCGCTGGCCCGGGCTGCCCCGAGAAGGGGAGGGGGCCTCGTGGCGCGCACTGCCTGCTGGGAGTTGTAGTCCCTCTGGGGAGGCAGCACCGCCAGGAGCGATCGGCCTCCAGCACCGGAGCCAGCACGCGGCGCAACGGTTGGAGGAGGCAGGGGTGCGAGGGGACAACGGCGCTCCGTGCCCCGGGCCTTTTGTCTCTCATGCTCTCCGGTAAAGGCGAGAGCGAGCACTGCTGAACCCGCCACTGCCTTTCTCCCAGCCCTCAACGCCTCCATACGTACACGTGTACATAACTGCGTATGTTTTCCTAGGGTTAATATCATCAACTTTGGCATGAGGTTATCAAAATTATTCAAAAAGTCTTTAACAGTCAGACCAGTTGTCCCTAGGGCATTCAGCCCCCTGAGCGGGAAGACAAGGACAGCGAGCAGAACAAACCCCCCATAATCCAGGAGGAAGCAGTTAACGCCCTGCTACGCCACCTGGACACTCACAAGTCTATGGGGCCCGAGGGGATCCACCCAGGAGTTCTGAGGCAGCTGGCACAGGAGCTTGCCCAGCCACTCCCCGTCATTTATCAGCAGTCCTGGTGAACCTGGTTAACGACCAGAAGCTTGCCAATGTGACGCCCATCTATGAGAAGGGCCGGAAGGAGGATCCGGGGAACTTACAGGCCTGTCAGCCTGACCTCAGTACCGGGGAAGATTATGGAGCGGCTCATCTTGAGTGCGCTCGCCAGGCAGGTGCGGGACAACCAGGGGATCAGGCCCTGCCAGCACAGGTTCATGAAAGGCAGGTCCAGCTTAACTCATCTGATCTCCTTCTATGACCACAGGACCCACTTAGTGGATGAGGGAAAGGCTGTGGATGTTATCTACCTGGACTTTAGTAAGGCCTTTGACACTATCTCCCACAGCATTCTCCTGGAGAAGATGGCGGCTCATGGCTTAGGTGCACTCTTTGCTGAGTAAGAAACTGGCCAGATGGCTGAGCCCAGAGAGCTGCGGCTGGTCACAAGTGGTGTTCCCCAGGGCTCAGTACTGGGCCCAGTTCTGTTTAATATCTTCTTTATCAATGATCTGGATGAGGGGATTGAGTGCACCCTCAGTAAGTATGCAGAGGACACCAAGTTGTGTGGGAGTGTTGATCTGCTCGAGGGTAGGAAGGCTCTGCAGAAGGATCTGGAGGAGCCGGATCAATGGGCCAAAGCCAACTGTATGAGGTTTAACAAGGCCAAGTGCCAGGTCCTGCACTTGGGTCACAACAACCCCACACAACGCTACGGGCTTGGGGAAGAGTGGCTGGAAAGCTGCCTGGCAGAAAAGGACCTGGGGGTGTTGGTCAACAGCTGGCTGAACATGAGCCAGCAGTGTGCCCAGGTAGCCAAGGTGGCCAACAGCATCCTGGCTTGTGTCAGGAATAGTGTGGCCAGCAGGAGTAGGGATGTGATTGTGCCCCTGTACTCACACTGGTCAGGCCGCACCTTGAGTACTGTGTTCAGTTTTGGGCCCCTCACTACAAGAAAGACATTGAGGTGCTGGAGTGTGTCCAAACAGCAACAAAGCTGGTGAGGGGTCCAAGAGCAGCAGCTGAGGGAATTGGAGCTGTTCAGCCTGGAGAAAAGGGGGCTGAGGGGAGACCTTATCGCTCTCTACAATTCCCTGAAAGGAGGCTGTAGTCAGGTGGGTGTTGGTCTCTTCTCCCAAGTAACTAGCAAAAGGACAAGAGGAAATGGCCTCAAGTTGCATCAGGGGCGGTTTAGATTGGATATTAAGAAAAATTTCTTCACCAAAAGAGCGTTGGAACAAGCTGCCCAGAGAGGTGGTGGAGTCACCATCCTTGGAGGTGTTCAACAAATGCATAGCCGTGGCACTTCGGGACATGGTTTAGCAGGCAAACTGGCGTTGGGTTTACGGTTGGACTTGATGATCTCAGGGGTCTTTTTCCAACCTTAATGATTCTATGAAAATGTCTTTTGAATGTCTTTCCAGAGAGCCGCTGGTCTTTCTCTTCAGATATTTCTCGGTTTACTAATCGGAAGGTGCAATTAAACTGGCACTTTCAGATTGTTCCGAGAGCTCTCGTCGAGCTGTACGCTGCCCAGGTCAAAAAGCAGCAGGCCGCCGGCACAGACCCGGCCGGCTTCCTACTGCCAGCGGTTACTCCCAGCGGGGCACGCCCGCGGCAGGGAGCCGGACCCGCTGTCTGTGCGGTGCGAGAGGACCGGGGAGCAGCCGGCCCGACCCGGTTAACAGACCGACAATGCCTGGGCCAGGAGGGGCGCTGCGCGGGGGCGCCAGGTGCGCGCTCTACTGCGCGCGGCAGAGCGCCGCGTACGGGTCGCGGTGCCGCGGCAGGGGCGGGGCCGAGACGGGGCGGGGCCGGGGCGGGCCGGCCGCCGCTGAGCGCCGGACCCCGCAGTGTTGCGTGGAGCGGGCGGCAGCGATGCTCACCTGCTGGGGAGCCGCTCTGGGGGCCGCCGTCTCCGTTCCCGTTCTCCTTCTCGTGGCAGCGCCCTACATCAGGTGCGTCTTATCGAGCGCGGCCCCGGTTTTTCGCGCGTGTACGAGTAGCGGGCGGGTGCGGGCGGGCAGAGCCGGCGTGCGCCGCGCCTCACGGCGGCCGGGTCCGTCTCTTTGTTTGCTTGACGGGAGTAAGACTAAAACTGATTGCTTTTCTCTAGCCTGCGCCGGGGTAGGGGGGCTCGCGTTTCCGAGCTCCAGCGCCTCAGTAACACTAACGCGCC